>JAGDQP010008432.1:0-24635 GCA_022664845.1 Lepisma saccharinum | reverse complement strand
AGATAGATAGATAGATAGATAGATAGATAGATAGATAGATAGATAGAGAGAGAAAGAAAGAAAGAAAGAAAGAAAGAAAGAAAGAAAGAAAGAAAGAAAGAAAGAAAGAAAGAAAGAAAGAAAGAAAGAAAGAAAGAAAGAAAGAAAGAAAAGGGGGAAGACATGCAGTCCCATTTTCCAAAGTTCATATACCCTTGTCACTTCCATGAAAATTGTTTCAACTTCTGCCAAATAAAAATGTTCCGATTTTCTATCTAATCTTGATCGAAGCATCTTCTAGGGAGAAGAAATGTATTCCTGGCAGGGACGAAATATAAATTTGTCAGGGTGGGAAACTTATTTGCCAAGGGAGAAGCCCGGTCTTTCCCCTCTCTCCCCCCGCTAATTCGCACACTGAAAAAACGGACATGTGGGGCTTTGCTTGTTTACTGCTCATTTTCGTTCGCTACCCACACATATATATATAGTCTTTCTAGCCTAGTTAACTATCTGAACAAACTTTCTATTTGGTCATGATTGTGATCAATGTTTCAATTTCCAGTAATTAACTTTACTTTCAATTACCGACGGACCTGCGGTAAAAGAGAGGGAAATAGTGGAGTGCCAAGTAATTGAAGTTGCTTGTTCCAATAATGAGTAATAATGTTCGTTTCAATACAGTCTAACCAATTCATTTTAGTCTTCATTGTTAGTCCTATATATTTCTTTCGAAGGCAATACGATGTACACTTTTATTATATTTGTTTGATATCGTAGTTGTAACGAAAAGTTAGATTTCTCGTGACGATATTTTACTATTGTAGAGTTAGGGTGACCAACCGTCCCGGGTTACTCGGAACTATCCCGGTTTTCATCCTCAAAGTCCCGCGTCCCGGGCAGAGCTTCCCCGGGACGCCAAAAGTCCCGGTTTTGTTCAAAATCGGTAAAAGTGAATGTAATCATGACTGAAAAGATACATATAGCCTATGTATGTGTAAGATAAATGATTTTGGTGTATAAACAAAATTCCAGAAAATTATTAAACAGAGTGACAAGTGATTTACTGTTTACACGTGTTAACCATATGTAAGAACATATTAGATTATAGATGCAGAACTGTTATCCCATGATGGTATGACAGGTATGTTTCTGATAAAGTTGTTGGTCTTTCGGAAATCATACTAAATTACAGTCAGAAATGGCTGCTTAGAAAGGTTACCAATTTTCAATAAATCAAATATGAACTATTATTTTTTATGTATTCACATTGCTTTCTTTATTTGAGATACACACTATTGGAGTCAAAGGTAATTAACATTTTGTTTTGGAATAGTATTTAGGGTTCATACATTTGCATTTACGCAGGAATAAATTAAAACAGTGTGTTAGTTAAGAGGGACACAGGTATAATTATTTATTGTGCAATATCGGAGTGGGAGGCTTATTTTGATGGATCGATTAAAAATGTTTAATCATGGTACAAAGTAACTTTTTTTTGAAATAATACTTAATATTTTTATAATTTTTGGTTTATGCTAACACTATAAAAGAAATCTATATACATGTTACTTTTCATATCAAAAGGACGTCTTGTGTATTTACCACTATCAGATAAAAATTATAGTACACAAAATACTATTTAAAGTATCAAATGCTAACGTGTAGAACCATTGTTATGTAGCAAGAATATACCAGTGTAATAAAATGAAAGTTTTAAATATATAAGAAACTAATACGTTTTGAAGGAAGAAATTTAAGAGTGAATAGTAGATATTTTAAAAACTTTAACTAGAGGAGATGATAGTATTTGTTTTCCTTATTTCAAAATTTGGTTTAGTAAGTTGCATGATATAAAAGCAAACACATTCATTACTTTTCCCCTGTCAATGAAAAATTATTTTTCTTGGAGTAAACAAAGTTACAGAAGAATACAGTTTACAGCTTACATTATATTCCATAAAAATCAAATCAAGATGTTTTTTAATGTTAATGTACGTTTTTTTTTTCAGAGTTGTGTTCTCAAAACAATAGTGCACACACACAAAAACATATGTATATTGTTTATCGCTGCTTATTTCGTTGTTTAATTTGTATTTATTTCACAATTACTTGCCGTAATTTCGGGTTTACGGGGGAACAGAGAAAATATAAATGCATTAGTCATTAAATGGACGACAACAGAAAAGCACTATCTGTACACATTTTACACACTTGGATTTACTTATTTTGTTTCTCCCTGAAGAAACATTACGGAAACATTCCTGAAATACTTAACTACTAAGATGAGGAAGGGAGGACATGCTGCTTTAAGGCATTGAAATGAGAAAGGACATTTTACTATTTTATTGCAAAAGAAAGACGTTCGTAACTATTAACCTATCCATTTGTGGACCAGAATTTAGAGTGAACTGAGCATATGTTTTATGTTTATACTTTGTAATCAAGCCCTGTATTTCACATACCTTATCTTGTAATCACTTGAGAAGTCTCATTCTTCCGAAATCCTGTTGAGAAGAAATGTTCCTTAATACTGTTAATAATTCTCACACATTTATCTTCTTCTTCAAGTCTTTCGATTGAGCACAAATATACTAAAGTTCGTAAGGAACACGGGAAAATGATGGCACTTTGGTGGGTGTGCTTGTAGATTTGATCACTGGATCCAAGGGGATTCCCTATGTATCACTGTGAGCCGTGTCCTATGACGGGATTTAGCTTCGGACGTTTCAGTCTCACTTCTTTTCTTCAAGAGCGCCGCGAGACACAAAAGGATTGCAGGTTGGCATGCTTCGACAAAGGCGAATCGAAATACTTTCTTCCGGAACTCTGTTTAGCGCAGCCCTCGCCAATCGGTTGTTATCACCGGAAACAGGTGGTTGTGGAACGGTGGAACCGATAATAGTCCCCTGTTGCCTCGGGTAACACGAATATTGCAACAAAAATCACAATATATAGAAAAATCCGAAATGGTGGGAAATTGTCCCAAACCTCTCGCACCGTGGGGAATCACTCGAAAAAATAGTCTAAATACCTTAAAACCACAGAAAAACGCGATTTTAAGCAAAAACGTAGGGGCTAAAATTTGTTCAATTTCTGTACCTTTTCTACTTGCTTCAGATTTTTTTGTGAAATTTTCCACTTCTATTCTGACAGGCTTAAATAGCTCTACTAGGATGTTTACAGGGTATTCCAAGCAAAATAAACAATATTTGAACACATTTACACCACCATGAAAGTTGAAGAAATGAGATTTATTAATATATGTACGGTACTTCCAATACACACTTAACGCGTATACCAACTTTTTGGGTATGTATCGCGGCTTTACACGTCAAATATGATCGACATTCAAAATACAAACGAATTGGAACAACAATCTTTCTGCATAATCTTTGTCCAACAAATATTGTTTGATAACGTAAAATCACGAATATTTTCAAATAAAGATAAACTGTATAAGCATACAATAGAACACGAACACTTTTACACGAACGGTATTCAGAACAAATGATCACATACAAAGTGACTGTACTTGCTTAGCGTAATATTAACGCGTTTTACTATACTAATACAGGTGTCTGATGTCAGTACTTTGATTACCGTGTTTCCCACTGAGCTCAACATTACAATATTATTACGGGGAATATTTTTAGCGTATACGTGTGCACACCGATTACCTTAACACATTTCAAATAATACAGAACAAGAATGATTTGAAATACAGGTGAAATATACCTAGTCGCGTTATAGATAAACGAATCTTGTTAACGCTATCCTACACTTAGATACGAAATTTCAATTAAAGTGGCGCTATTATTACCCGAAACTTAATAATGCCTTTATTTCAGATGAAAAAACTTAGTATATTGACTTAGAAATATATTGAAACAATTACGATAAGTAACGTCACTCTACGAAAATATAACTTAACATGTATTGACATAAACACGATTTCAATACGTATGCAATTTCTCTCAACGTCGTATGCTCATCTCCTCTCATTAATTTTCTTTGGAGTAACGTAAATGAACAATAACAGAGAATATGGCACGGTAATTAAATACTGTCACACCGCAACACCTACTGTAACTCTGTGTGCGACCTATCAATTATACATAACTTTTCAGAAAAACACTTTTTTTCTGTTTCGTTTTTGAGCCGGAAAGCTAATGTTCTTTCTCGGTATGCAAATTCACTAAATCATACACATCTTTTTTTACCGTGGTTCAAACTATCTGTACCAAGCTACTGTGGCATACGATAATTATATCCTATGAATGACAACCTGACTCAATTATCAGAATCTGTTTTACGTAATATGTCAATTTATGCTACTACTACTACAGCATATTTTTACTTTTTGAAATAGCGGAGATAGGATCCTGAGTATCAAATTATTATTTTATTATGCCCACTGACAATGTAACTAGCTAAACTATATATCTGCAGTTGCGATTAATGCACAACCATGAGCTAAATCAACAATTGCGTTGCAGTAAGTATGTCACGTGACCTCCGGCAACAATCCGCGCTGTCTCACTATTGCTGTCTTTGTTATCTATACAAACAAGACAAACGCACGATTCTAATGTTTCAAAATATCGACGTAGAATATTCGTCTCGTAACATTACCACTATTCTTCACAGTTTCCAGTCTTCACAATCACAGTTCATATCCTGTCCAGGAGAATATCAAAATGGAAATAATAAAAAAAAAATTTCCTGAGTAGCCGCTGACAGTTCCCTGCTACTTCGAAGGCATACAATACTTATCCTGTATAAGCCACCATTTATGGATAATCTTGAATATTTCTACATTCCAGTTTACTCCGGGATATGTACTACACGGGGATAAAGTTTTTCAGTAGGTTTTCACAATATTGTCCTTCGAACCACACTAGTTTTCGACGAGCTTCACTTCCGTACGTTCGTCACCATGCAATTCCAAAAGTACATCTAAAGTCGTACAGTGTTGCCACCTCAACAAAACTTCTTCTCCATGTATCCATCCGTGTTCGCTTCAGGCGCGGCCGGGAAACGTCAATTCACACGGAATGGCTTCAAAGCTAAAATTTACTATACAATAACTGTACAAAAGTGTGCGGACACCATGCAATGATTCTCCACAAGTAATTATGTGACCGTCACAGTCTATATAGGGAAATATAAACAAATTGGTATTATGTCCATGTTGCCAAGATGGAGTCCACGGAGTTCGTAAGACACAGCATTCTTGTAAAGGTGTACTGCTTTATAACACTCTGATATAAGGTATTTCGTATGTGTAGGGCTTTTTAACCCTTAACCAGGCCCGCTCTTTTGTTCACCGTTAGTAGGCGGGTGAGGGTAAATTTTACCCTCAATGTTATTTTACTTTTTGATTAAAGTATTGTTCAGATTTATTGACAAAGAAATTTATGGTATTACATAGACTATTACCATCCACTTAAAATAGGTTTTGGTATAAAATATGAGATAACAATGAAATAAAAAATTAAAATTAAATAACGTCGAAATTTGTCTCTTTCTTCGTATTTCTTTCGGATACTCTTTTCAAGTTACAACAATTAAAAACTAGGCAAATATTAAAAAACGAAATATGCCTTTTTATTGAATATACACCCTGATATTTATTTAACTTTAACAGTAGTTCGATTTCAAAACCATATTATACATTTTTTTTCTCTCGCTCTTTCCCTTGAAAAAAATCCAGTTCCTGTATATGCAGTTTATTACAATGTCTTTTACGATTCCTACTTAGATTTTACCCTGTATTATTTTCCTTTATAGCAAGTGCTTTCAGAGGAAATTAGGAAATTCAGACACAATCCGAATATAGGCGCCAGAATATATTAAAAATATTTTAATAGAATCTCTAAGTATAGTCGAAATTAAAATTTAGAACCATCACTACAAAAAAAACAGTACATATCAAACTGTTTTAGTTCAGGTATATTCAACTTTTCGAACTCTAGAAGTCAGTATTGTTGTCCTGGAAACAGTATGTCTCAAGGGGAAGGCACTAGCTCTAGCTGAAAGTTTCCTTTTTACTTTATAGATTGACGACTGAGACACTGATCACACACGGGTTTCATGTGAGAAGCGCACATGTTGAGTCGACACTTGAAACAGAAACTTCACTTTCATCTCCTTTTTCCTTGGGCACCGCACACAGCGTGATTGACCAAGGAATGTTTTGTCACCGGAATCTTCAGGCTGAGTGAAATCAATTTTTGCAATCTTTGCTGGTTTTTCACACAGACTTCTTGTAATGTTTGTAGTGGCTGTTCTTTTCACAAATTGTGATTTCACCAGGCTCATACCGACTTCTCGCAAATACAGACGCCTTACTACATTCTTTACTGGGTTATTGAATAAGAATATTATCTGTCCATTTACTCCAGCTATGTCAAGCAGACGATAGAATAGAACAAGTGACCATCTTCTGCATCGCCTTGTGACCGAGTACGTTGAACACATCTCGTCCAGCGTATCAACTCCCCTCCTTTTGTACGATTGTAGGTGCTGATAATCTCTGGTTTCCTCTGGTCACCAGTCTGAGGGTCGATTGTTCCATCGTAGTGCATGGTGGACAACAAAATATCGTTCTTATTTTGGGTCAGTTTCTAGGAAACTATGGTCATATTAGGCCTGAAGCCAAATAGACTACTGTTCACTTCTCGAGTTTTCACATTGCTGATTTCTAAACGAAGTTCTGTTTTATTTTCTCGCAACATACCAACATAAGTTGTCTTTTTTTGTAACAAGTTATGTGCTAAAGGTACACTGAAAACCAATTGTCAGCTGTTATATTTCGGCCAGTGTTCTCTATCAGTCTTACCAAGCGTAAAACTATCTCTTGAGGGCAATTTGACTGCAGATACGGTTCTTCAGGTTGAGATCCAACATAGGCTTCCATTGTTTTGGTGTAGACTGTTTTGGCATCAGCAAGGGTGAAGATTGTCAGACCATACTTTGCTGGTTTCCTGGCCATGTATTGCCTGAAACAACAGTGAACTCTGAAAGGAACCAGCTGTTCATCTATTGTAGTGCACTGTTTTCGAAACTTACAGATGGCATAATTCCTCAACATATTATGTGGATTGTCAACATTGCTAATATGATTATTTTATATAATGCCTCTGAAATAATTGAAATGTTTAAGTCATTTTTGCTGTTACGACCAGTTGACATTATAAGAATATCGCATGTGGAAGGATGTAAAAGGCCTAAATAAAAGATATTGTTCAATATAAAAGGAAATGGTTTGGTAGTATATTTCACGTACTTTTAATGACGATGAGGATGGGATATGTAATTCCTTTTTGTGAAATGATACTAGAGGGGTTACAGTTATTTAACTTACTACAACTGATTTGATACTATCGTAAAGATAAGTTGAGCTGTGTAGGATCGATACACTGCAAAACAATAAACGAACATTATGTGTGGTTACTACGGCACAAATTTTATCAGATGAAACAAGAACGATTTCAAACTGTTTTGGAGTTCGATGTGGCACTTTAAATACAAGCTTACTTATGTGATTTTGGTAATTATTTCCATAATCAAGTAATGGATAAATTAATACTTTTAATGTATTATTTGGAATATCAGACTTTACTATTAGTATCCCAGAACTTGTCAATGCATCAAGCGATCTTGGATTAAGAATGCAAACACAACGAAACCTTTCAGAGATTAATTCAACTAGAGATGGCAAGGTGTTTAAACGAGCAGGAACGGCTAATGTTAACTATCCTATTCCCAGCCTGGAAGGAAATCAGCTTACATTCTAGTCTCCCAACTTAAAGGTTGTACAGGGTGCAGGATTATTCACAGATTTTCAAGGAAGTATCCAGCATACAATAGAATATGTAGAACATGTCTTCGCAGAAATCACTTTCTCGCTGCTGTTTCTGGGGGAAAGCCAGTTTTATAAACAAGGATGTAGATTAGAAAATAAGAAGTCAAATCAGTCCGAGAAGCATACGAAGGTCATGGATATCAATACATCTCATTCAAATTTAACAAAGAATATAAACGATATATGGATTCATCAACAAGAATCAATTAGTTACCATAACCACACCAGTCGTGAGGTATTTTATCAATTAGAATCTCAAGATTTTTCCCGTTCTGGTGGAAATTTACAAGGAAAGAAAATTGAGCGTGTAGATCAATCCTGCCAGAGTACAGATTTGACATGGATAGAGGTTAGTGCTCAAATATTAACACAAAACATACAAGAAATGGGATTTTAAACAGACATTAAGGAATAACAAGATGGTTATACCCAAACAGAGATCACCGATGTCCAGGAAGGATGTGTCCAAACTATGAATACGAAAAGACAATAAAAGATTCGAGAAATGGCTTAGGAAGAAAGAATAAACAAAAACAGATGATGGGTGAGAAGTATGAGACAAGAAGAAATATACACGAAGAAAGTACCAAGATTAAGTTTTGATGTTAGTTAGTTTGAATTTAATTTTATGGCATTTATATAACTCTGGCTGAGGCCGGATGGATGATGGTATGATTGGTGGAATGAAAACTGTGGGAGGAAATGGGAGAAGCCTAGGAAAACACAAGCACATTTTATTTGTCCACCACAAAGCTAACATGGCAGAAACAGGGTTTGAACCGATGATCCCAAACGTCTAATCGTAAGCGCTCTAATCGTTTTTATCTTACAATTATCTCTGTTAATATAACATTGAAATTAGAAACGTAACCATTAATTAAACATAAACAATTTCCATTCTCAAAAGTATATTAGTATCGAAAATATTCTCTTATAAATAAACAGCACGACGAAAGTTTCTATATACTCGTTGTTTGCTTTTTACCGGCAATTGTTCATATTGCTCCGTCAAAAATTGCACATAATATGTTACAATTCTTAAATAAACCTGATTAAGGCTGATATTTAAAGTTTGCATCGTCAACCAGAATATAATTCTCTTTTTAGAATTTGGGAAAACTTGAAATTCCGGAAAAGCCCTTATTTGTTCAACTTCATAATTTGTAAAATTACCATGAGCAATACCGTTCATAATTTTACAAAAATATTTCCTAATCGGTTTGTCCTTGAACACCCAACCAATTTTTGTACACGTGTATCCTCTACACCACACTTCTCACATCGATCCGATAAGCTCAGGCTTCTTTGATAGAGTAGGGCTTTTGTAGGCCTAATATTATGGATCACTTGATAGAGAAGATCAGAAAAATTCTGAAGACGGAAGGGATTAAGACACACAGGAAGGGTGGCATGAGGATACGATATATCATTAGAAAACAGAAGATGAGATCGACAGCGGACTCGCGACAAAGGGGGGCTATATATGAAGTGCATGTGGGATGTGTGATATGGAGTATGTGGGGGAAATCAAGAAGAGGCTACATGAACGTTTAAAGCAACATAAGGATGATGTCAGATTAAGGACAGACACTAATGTTATTTTCATGTACGTCAGTGAAACGGGTCATGAAGTTAACTGGGAAGGGGCAACAGTAGTGCGGCATGAATGTAGGTAATTAGTAAGAAAGTGGAAAAAAGTGAAATGGATAAGAGAGGTAGCTGATAAGGCTATGAGCTGGAACAGTTGATATAGTATTTATGAAGACTGGGAGGACATTTTGAAAAGGGAAGAACTGAGGAGGAAAAAGAGAACAATATTAGGACACTAACCGGCAATTCTTATAATATTTCTTAGAGAGTTTTAATTTTTATGTAATTTTATTTATTTATGTTTTCTTATTGATTTATTGCTTTTATTTATTTTTTGATTCAATTGCTAGTTTAGTCTATTTCTTATTTACTTCTGTACCCTTCGTATTTTTAATTTGTGAGAAGGTAATTAAGTTTATAAATATATTTATTGAATTTTAAGCTCTTTTGTTTAAGCCGGTGTAGCCGGTTTTCGAAAAAAAAATTAAGAAGGTGTTCCGGCAATTATAAGTTAAAAGTTGTTTGTGATCTGGTGGCTTATCAAATTTGACAGGTGAAAGGCAAGTACGCTCGCCCGGGAGAATGAAAAATGAACTTTTAATTCGTAGTGATCCCTGATTGGTGGAAAGAAACAACGATCTCCTTTCTTTATTGATTAAGTAAGTTTTCTATATTCAGTTGTGAAGTGTATCTGAGGAAGGAAGTGGTATACTTCCGAAACCATTACGTTTGAAATAATGTTTGTTATTAAATAATTCAGCCTTGTCAGAAAGCTTTCTTTTTCTTTATTCAAGATGGATATAAGGCCATATTTTCATAATATCAATGTGGCCTAAAATATAAACGTTAACCAATTTTGCACGTGCTGATAACGTATCGAAACAATATTTATATTAACTGTTGTGCATTTAGGACTATAGTCCGTTGGATAGTGTCACTAGACAATACTCCCAGATATCAACGACTCTTTTACCTCCCCATAAGACACAATGTCCTTTATCCGTGTTCAATCCATAGTATCATTTGAGTTTTTTTTGTAAATGTCAATATTAGATACCTTACTTGTCATGCAAGCATTCCAGAAAGTTTTGTAATTCTTGTGAGTCCCTTGCTATTCAAAGGGCATCATACACATATACCATTGCATTCAAAAGGGACTGATGTAATTAGCTTCACTGCAAGCTGTGTTTAACCGCACACACCGAGGACATTAGAGCAAAATTTAACAAATAGGGCAATGAAGCATCTCCTTGGTTAATGTAACGTTCCATCCGAAATTCTGTTAGTAAACGTTTGTTTACTTGTAAAGTCAGTCGAAAATAAAATAAAATTTGGGGTCAAGTGAAGATGGTATACCTGTATAGCCTCTCGTAAATTGACCAGTAGGACTTGGATAGGTTTGGTATTCGCTACCCGCCTTGATTTTCTTCCAATAAATCTGGCATAAAAGGTTGGATTCACCGTATAATAGTTTTAGTAAACAGTTTATAATCCGTATTCAATAAAGAAATTAGTCGCAAATTATCGACTTTTCACGACGCACCATTTCGGAATAAGAATGCCAATAGCTTGCGCATTATCCATTTCTATCAATCTTTGCTTCAAGAATCGGTGGAGAAGTCTCGTCAACATGGCTAACAAAAAATGCATCAATTTTTTTGTACCGTCGGAACCATGCATTTTTGTACCATGCGTTAAATTTACTGACACCGAGCGTGGTTCGAAGGTTCGTCCTGACATGAGATATTTCAGCAGTACTATAATCTCCGTAGCACTGGTAGCAGAAAAACATATAACTACTTATAGGTAAGAAAGTTACGTACCTGTCATAAGCATAGGGTCTTCATAAGAAAAAATAAAGTACTTCCCTGCTCTTAATCACTGTAAATGCCATTCTGACCCTTTTGATCCTCAAGGATAAAACAAGCAACCTGGAATCTCGTTAATCTTCCTGTTTAATCATCTTTACTTTTGGCACGTTTCAAAGCCTGTAGAAGTTGTTTTCCTGTCTTCTTACTTGATTTGTCTTCTGAATGCACAATTTAGGTCGCATACCACTAACAAGGTCACTTTCTTCCTCCAATGAAACCGCAGGACTTATCTCACTAGAGGAGGCGGTATCGGCTGCCTCGCCTTAAAACTTTGGTAAACTTTATTTTTATATGGGCCAGTCTAGAAACACTGGACTTCGACCCATCACGATTCGCCCTTTAGCCATTAAAATTCACACCCATGACCCTGCCGATACTCGAACCCGGGACCTCCGAGGCGTTGGCCTACCGCCGTAGACCGCACGGTTACCCGACCGGCGGCTCCTTTACCCATCTTAACTTGTTCACTACTAATTTCTAAACACTCTGCGATATATTTTTGCGCAACAAGGTAAACACTAGCACCTTCTTCAATAAGGTTCTCGTGCTGGTACCCGGCAATACCACTGACACAATCACCACCTAAAGGAGAGGTTCTATTTACTTCATTAAGCGTATTTGACACATTCAAACTATCTTGTTGAGTGAAACTAGTTACTGTTCCTAGAAACCTGTTTGATTCGGCGGCTCACTTGATGACGTGTCATCCAGCTGGTGTTCATTCCTGTATAGCGGACACTGCTCCCACACTTTCACTTCCGATGCAGTGTTGCCACCTCTATCTATCTCACGTGTGTCCTCAATACTTCGTGTTAGAATCAAATGGGGAAAGTATGTAAATTAAAGGGGGAACCCCTTCCCTTTTTCTAAATTGTCTGATTGAAATGTTTGCTGCTCCGCTGTCACTTCTCGTCGACTATGGATACGCGTTTGTATCTTAAAACTTTGGATGGATAAATAAGAAGCAACCGGTTTGTCTAATTTATAAAAATGTGCTAACCTCTTTCCAGTATATGCAGGTAATAGAAACTTGTATTTGCTGGATAGTGAATCTTTGAATCACGTGACACTGATCCATAGGCACTAAAATCTTGTTTGAACACTTCATCTTCTATTTCTAGTGGAACTATCCACACTGACACTACTGTTTATTCTTGTACCTCTAACAACACAGGTATAATGAAATACGTTCATAAGCTGTACAGTAAATCAACTCGTCATGACACCTTTCTAAAGTACTATTTGCTATTTGACTGTTAGAACACCGGACATAAACGTTTTTGTATTAAAAATCTGGTTCTATGCTTTGTATCTCGTCTGCCTCAAAACTCAAGTCACGTCGAATTGCTTCTTGTATATTTTCCAGTCTTAATCTGACTTTTAAAACATGTAAGCCTATTCTCAAAGTATGTTGTCTGTATACGTTCTGTGATCCACTAACTGCCATTCTATTATATAATCTATGTATGACAAACATGTAGTATTATCTTACTAGAGATAGTCTTACACCCACTTTCCTGGCACTCACACCAGTCACTGCAGGAGCACATTTCCGCACAACCTCGAACTTCAAACGCCAGGCAGGCAATTTAGCCGTTGAGCCACGCGGCCCCACAGATAGTTAGAGGATTGTGGCTGAGGAGATTTACAGAAACATTCTATATTTTACAGAAAAAAACAAATACACATTAATATATATAATATATATTAATATATAATATAATATATAATATAATATATAATAATATATTCTATTGTAAAATTAAAGAAAATTAAATGCTAAATGAAATGCATTTATTGCCCTTTGATCAGAGCAGGAAGTTTTATTTAACTACTTTGCCCAAACTGGTAGGCTAAGCTTATCATTGTAGAAAGAAGCCCAAAATGTTTGTGAAAAGTTGCTTAAATCCAAATACTAATCAAAAGTTTCTTAGTTATGTGATATTAAGGTCCTAAGAAAACAATGTACCTTCTAGGAACAGTGTCAGCAATAAAAAAGAAGCTCACATGTATCTGAATAGAAATCGAACCTGGAAATCTGCTCCAGTCTAAAGCGTGCCATGTATTGCAGCGCGCATTGCATTGAACTTTCCGCGTAACTCAAATATAATGTTTCCGGCGCTCTTAAACATAAATTGCAATTATTTTATTTATTGCAATTATGGAGAATGCATCCAAGGAAAAACGAAAATCCTATAATATTGCTCTGAATCTAATGGCTACTCTTGTTGAAGTGCTCAAAAGTAGCTTCAAATAAGCTCCACATTTTGATATATCCAAAGAATTTTAATACATCTCGAACATTTTAACCCTACCAACTGACTCAACCACCTTTTTACTTAATTACTTTTCAACATAGCATTGTTAATCTACTTTGGCTTAAGAAATCTGTTGATTAATATGTTGGTTTGGTTAAAATATTACCATTGTCTGACAAATCTTACATTATTTGCTCGAGTATAACGCGGTGTTGGAATTCGCGTATTTGTTTGTTGTCTGTCCCGTTGACCATCTATGCAGTTCTGCCGCATAGGAACTCGATACCTGTAGTTAGCAAAAAATGGTCTCTGCACTGGCAAAATTCGTACATGGTGACTTGTGACAGGTCTAGTTGAAAAATTCTACATCCTAAGTTCGACATTTATAGCATGAACACCAAACTGCATTCTTGTGAGGCGATCCTGAATTAGTTTTTCAGCTTGCATATCTATCACGACTCCTAGCGGAGTCGTAGATTTTGCGTCAAATGTTTAACTTACCACAGTTTTTTGAATCCCTTCCAACTCCAGTATCCATTTTGTCAAAATGTGTCACGATGTGTTCACATTTATTATTAATGATGGTTTGCTTGCATTATAGGTTACCGGAGGTTACCATGGGTTACCGGAGGTTAGGTAAGGTCAGGTTCACACAAACAGATAGAAACGTATTTTTGAAGAAATAAGCGAAAGTATAAAGTTATATAACTGAGCCTCACCTTACCTAACTTACCCTAACCCATGGTCACTAATCTAGGATAACTACGAAAAATGCAAGAAAACAATTATTAATAATAATTATGAAGAGATTGAAATATATTTTAATTGAAAAAATATTCGTACCACCGAGATTTGAACCCGGGTCCTTTCACTCAACAAGCCGACGCCTTAACCAATTACCCACGATCGGAGCTTCGGAGATTTCGAAGTTGTATTTACACTACACATGTGTTATGTAACAATGTTACGAAATTTCATTCGCGCGTGCAGTGCTGTAGTCCCAGAATTTTCACAGCGTATACGCTAAGTTTATGAATCTTTCAACACAGATCATGTTTTCATTAAGTATAGACAAGGAATAAGTTAATTTCTACAAAAAGAGAGAGAACGCAAAATACTTTATTGTCTAGTGAGAAAATAACAACGAAATTATATGCATAATTTCTTGCATTGAGGGAATGAGAAACAAGATTGTTGCGACTTTTGCACAACTACAAAGTATTTATATCAGTTAAAATCCGGTTACATTTCTTTATGTTGAATTGTCGACTCTGAAGCCAAGGGATACAAGTGACATTAACGAATACAAACGTTGAAGGCAATCTTTGTATAATAGAACTTGAAATATGTTAAGGAGCCCACGGTTTCTTTGCATGCTGGAGTCAACACATAAGTTTTATTTGTTCCACCCTTTATAAATATATTCGCAAGGAAGGGTTACGGTTCTCAAACACACAAATCCCATTCACACCTAATGCATCGCAAGCAACATAACGAGATATGCATATTATTAAAATATAAGGTGCCACAGTCCAGGGTGAAGGGAGGTAGGGGCTCCCGAACTTCGAATGTCACAAGGCAGTAGTGAGGTTTTAATGGAATATCTTGAAAACGGGAAAAGTAATCATAATAAAACGCACAACATATAACTGACCACAAGTAGTAATAAAAACCATTAGCAGTGTTGCCATCTAGGAAGAAGCGTTGCCAACACAGAACAAAGTTACATTTTTTAAAATAGCATTATATACCAATTAATGCACATTGGAAAAGTAATGGCAATAGAAAAGAAAATAGTACAAGTTGGTTGCACAGTGTTGCAAACCATGGAAAATATATCATACCAACACAAAGATTGCAATATTATGGTACCAGCGTTCACAATGTTCGTTTGTTTGTTACTAGTGAATTTTAAATATATCTTACTTAACACGTAGTTGCAGTCAGTGGTGACAATGCTTTCTCTATTCCCCAACCCTCGGTAGTATACGTGCTGATTAGCGTTTTTACTGTTATTCCAGATACCAGCATACTGGCCTGTGTCTCCACATATAATTTCTTTTCTATCCCGAGATCTTTCAGCTCACATATCTTCCATAGTTTGCAACACTGTACAACCAACTTGTACTATCTCCTTTTCTATTGCCAGTACTTTTCCACTGTGCATTAATTGGCATGCAATGATATTTAAAAAATTGTAACTTTGTTCTGCGTTGCAACACTGCTTCCTAGATGGCAACACTGCTAATGGTTTTTGTTACTACTTGTAGTAAGTTATATTTTGTGCAAGTTTTATTTTGATTACTTTACCCGTTTTCAAGATATTCCATTAAAACCTCACCAGTGCCTTTATATACATTCGTGTGGAATTCGAAGTTCCGAGGCCCTAGCTCCCCTCCACCTGAACCATGAAACTTTAAATCTTGGTAATCTACATATCTCGTTATGTTACTTACGATGTATTAGTTGTGAATAGGATTTGTGTGTTTGAGAACCGTGACCTTTTCTTGTCAGTATAGTTTGCTTGCACTTACTCCATATATAGAAAAGCCAAACTTCTAACTTGCTTTCGAAAACATAAATCAAATATCATATTTCTCAAGAACTGCACACAAAATATCTGCTCAAATTGACCGTACACATTGTGCACATTTCTACAAAAGTATTATTGTAGTGAAAAGATAGCAATAATATACTGATTCACATCCTGTAGTTATATCTTTTCCTCTTCTCAACATTTTTTCCCGAACCAGTGGAACCAAAAGTATTTGACCTTAGTAATCTCACCGCCATTTTTCTTTCCCTCTTTAATTGTTTCTCCTCTCTTTTTTGCTCTTTCTCCGTCTTTTTCCATGCTTTCTCTCTCTCTCCCTTTCTCCCATTTCTTTCTTTCTTTCTGTCTCTCTCTTACTTTCTTCCTCTCTCTGTGTGTGCCAACAATGCGTAGTGTCGATTGTTGCGTGATGTCCATATTATTATTTTCCTTTTCTTTGCATTAATTCTTATCTCTTAGAAATTAACGTGAAAGGCATTTCTGTCTATCTCGTGGTTCTCTAAGTGATGCTCACCTACTAATTATTTCTTGCTCCAAATGGAGGAATATCCTGGTATGCCATGTTTTGGCGCATATTTGTACTGTCATGTTAGTTGCCTAATCATTAGGCGTACAGTGAAACAGTTCTCATGGAGCAAATCGCTTCTATTTCTTATATATCTTATACAGTATGTGTTACATGTTAATAAAGAAAATAATAGCTAGGGACCCCCCCCCCCCCAAGAAAGTAAGTTCTATTAAGGTAACTTAGACCCGGAGAATATTTTGGACGCTTGGTCCAAAGTCCGTCCCGCAACACCTGATGTCTCTGACAGAAGGAACATAGGAGCTTCTTGGAATGCCGGTCCTCCGGCAATCCAAGAGTCTCTAGGGACACGCCTGCCCCAAGGCGAGAAGAACAAATATGTTCGTGATGCACGCCCTTGGAAGTGCACAACTCGGCTTGTGCAAAGGATGCAAAGAGGCGAGGGTGGTAAGGTGGGACCCCAAAACTAAAAAGAAGAACTATATCCAACCTCCATTTACTTTTGTAAGTAGCTGCACTTAAATTATCTTTTTTAAAAAATGATACAATTGTATGGCTGATAGGAAAGATTGACCAAGTCCAGTTTATGTTTCCTTGTGAAACCACAGAAAATACTATAAAATATAGATATTATTGCTTGAATAATAGATAATTTCTGGCCTGCTTGAATTTACGAAAACTCACAAATAAACATTTTAAAAGTGTGTTTCACTTTAGTAGTATTTTTATAATATTAGTAATGTTACTGAAGATGATCTGTTCTTGCTATCAAGAATTCATTTGATAGTCATGTAACTTATTCTTTCTAAAGTCAGTTAGTTGATTTTTGTGGTTGAACTTGACAAATCTCTCAAGTTTAACATGTTACTAAGTTTTAATTTAAAACATTCTACTAAAAAATGAAATGAATTCAACATGCCAGCGAAGGAATAAATGTTATAGTTCGTTGTTTAATTTCACAAAATGGATATCTTGAAGAGTAACCAATAAGCATAAAAATTCAAGTGAAGAGAAACGTATTAAAATTACGAATAAAAAATCCTGCTAAAACTAATTGTACTGTATAGTTTTCATAACTGGCGTGACTTTACGAAATCAAGTGATTCACTACGTGATGTCCGTCTTGCATAAGTCATTCATAAACAATTTTGCAGTTAAGATACATATGGAACATCTGATAGTTTTGAGCGAAGAAGCAGCATTTATAGGCTTCATGTGACGTCAAATCTCTCTCTCTCTCTCTCTCTTTCTCTGAGAGCGCAAAGCTGCTGTGTAATAATTGATGCTTGTCGTTGATTACTCTGCTAGTGTAAAAGGTACTTCAAATGCCCAGCTGAATGGAAACTTCGCTCTGTTCATAATGCATGACACCACAACTTTGCCTAATGAAATGCTTTGCAAGCGCTTTTCATCACTCACCACAACACTAGTAGCACAGAGACATATGTTAACGAGAGAGTTCGCTTAAAGTTTGATATTTCGCATTCTACATCGCAATATTTAATGTGTAAATAATGTTGGAAAGTTTTAAACACTCTACTCCCGAATGTAAACTGCAGAATATACAAATTACATTAGCTGACACGACAATAGGCAACTCTTCACGTTATATCATGTACACAAAAAGAAAAGATATTGCGGAATCTTAAAATTCACCGTCAGTGATATCACTGTACTCAATACTTAGGGAGGGGGCCATTCGAATTACAAATTAAACAACATACTTACGTGCAATTTAATATTACTTTGGTTTGTTTCCTAACATTATTTAAATATACTATAAAACTATTTCTCACCCTTTCATTATTATATTCTTGTTCATCTCCCTTGCCCTTCACGCAGACCAATCTCTCAGATATGATTTAAGTGCCTGCCAGACAAAATAAGAACTTTCCTGATTAGTCTCAAATTATAAGCAGAAATGAAAGAGCTTAAAACATAAAGCGCTCATTTCTTCCTCGGGTTCGAAATTTGTAGAATACTGAACCATAGCTGCAAAGTATTAAACTGCGTTGTTGTATTGATCACCTTACTGTTTTAATTAGTTAAAAGCTAGCAACGGAGGAATATTGTGGAAATGGTGGTTTATTCTCACAAGGAGACCGTCAACATTGTCTTGCCGAAATCTACCCTCAAATTTATCGTACGTGTCAATTACACCAAAATAACACTCCACGCAAAATTTGAGGTGCCAATTCAAAGTGCAAGGGGCCAAAAAAATTTCAAGGACACACTACATATAATGATGCCTTAAATTATACTAATTCTGCATTAAACTGAATTTCGGGGTCATGCAATCTTCGGACCCCTCTCATACGCACCTAATTGAAATGTATCTTCATATGTAATCACTAATTGGTTCAACTTGCGATAATAGCATAAAATAGGTTTCGATAGTTATGAACTACTCTAACACAGTGATTCCACCAGACTCCACCCCCCTTGTGGTAGGTATCACTCCCAAATTCTCGACCATCCCCAAACTTTTAAAATTTTTGCGGTCAGAAATCGATAAAAACCGGGTAAAACTCCATATATACCCTCCCAATTTTGATTTTACACCCTCTCAAACTGACAATCCTGACGGAATCCCTGATCTAATGTGTCCTAACAACCCCATGAGTAATTTTTTTACGACGGCCCGACGCGATTTGTTCATGAGGAATAGTCTATCACTCTTACTCGCACACGAATTACGCACCTGGAAACTTGTGTAACATGTAATACTGCAGGCACAAAAGGCTACACGTAAGTAAGTAAGTAAGTTACGTGCTTTTATATTGCATTATTGCAGTTGGGAATAAAGAACTCCGAGTTATAGACGCTTATTTTAGAACTGCTATTTGAAGTATTAGTTTTAACGCCTATTCGTACATAACAGCTGCACGAGATCGAAACTCCCGATGTGAGCACACGATTTCATTGCATGCATAAATGAGCTACTGAAACACGCCCAATAACTAACAACAGCCACGGACATACTTCTGCAGTGACAAGAAACTAAGAAGACCACATTAGGTAGAAGCAAAGTGTTGTACGATACGTCGCCTCGCGGCAACTTGTTAGACGTGTTTCTTTCGGTAATAGCTGTTCTGTACAATCGAAAAAATTCAGCTCCTCGTGCATATTATTGCGTGTGCTTGAGGGGATCAACACGATGTTTTCGAATAGCGAAGCTTTTGACATGTTAATGGTGTAGGGGTGAATGTCGGCAGAATTATCGACAGGCCGCGCGGCTTTATGGTGAACCGTTTCCCGATCGTGCTCCGCAGTCGCGAGAGGTATTTCGGCGCTTGGCACTTCTTGTGCAGCGAACTGGGCAAGTCCAGCCTCACCACAACAAACGACAGCAGATCAGGTGCCGTGTTCGGAATGAACCGTCTCCCGACATCCTTGCTGCAGTCCATATGGACCCCCAAATCTCGATAAGACGATTAGGAAGGGATGCTACTATGGGCCACGTGACGGTTTGGAGGATTCTGCACAACAATGCGTTCCATCCTTACCAAGTTCATCTGCAGCAGGAGCTCCGTGAAAAAGATTTCCATGCCCGTCTGGAGTTTTGTCAGTGGATGGCCGCCAGAAACTCAGGTTTTCACCTGATCATTCTGTGGACGGACGAAGCGACCTTCAAGAGCAATGGAGATGTCAACATCCACAACGCTTACTACTGGTCCAGCACGAATACTCACTGGGTACGGGAGGTTGGCAATCAACATATCTGGAGTCTGAATGTCTGATGTGATATAGTGGGAGGCCAAATAATTGGCCCCTTTTCCTCGACGGTACTTTAACAGGAGAAGGGTACGCTAACTTCTTGTCGGATGTTCTTTGTGAGCTCTTGGAAGATGTCCCAC
This sequence comes from Lepisma saccharinum, assembly GCA_022664845.1. Classification (NCBI taxonomy): domain Eukaryota; kingdom Metazoa; phylum Arthropoda; class Insecta; order Zygentoma; family Lepismatidae; genus Lepisma; species Lepisma saccharinum. The sequence goes on along the minus strand of JAGDQP010008432.1, from coordinate 4,133 downwards.
TAGCAACTCGTGCAATGATGTGGCTACAACACGACGGTTGCCCTGATCATTATGCGATAGTGGCCAGACAAACTTTTGCTCGCTTATTCCGAAACAGATGGATCGGAAGAAGAGGCCCGGTTTCCTGGCCAGCGCGTTTTCCGGACCTGACTCCGCTTGTTTTGTTTCTTCTGGGCACGTGTCAAGGAATTGGTTTACCAAGATCATCTTACTATAAGGGAGAACATAATGGAGATGATCCGTAATGTCTGCCACGGACTAAGTGCAAGTGAACTGTTACGCGCAGTCAACAATGCCCCGGTACGCATTCACATGTGCATCGCAGATGCTGGACGATCCTTTCAACATTTATTGTGAAGTTTTTGTGGACCAATTATGAGATATTGACGAGAATGTGCAAAACTTGCAGTTCACGTTATTTATTTTCTTTCTAATCTTCAGTTTGTTTATTTGTACTTTTCTGGAACAATTATTTGTGCAAGGAGTTCCGAACAGTGATTTCTATTATAATGTTTACACAAGTGAGTGTGAGTTTCGATGCCTCGGAGAGTGGCAGTGCTTTCATAAGTTTGAACTTTTATGTTTGTTTGGATGATTTATTGCTGGGACTTTACATCCACAATGGACATTTCCGGTAGTATTTTTTATTGCAATAAAAATTATTCTGTTAAAGTAGACTACGGAAAACATTTTATTTTCTTTCTGTGATGCAATTATCAAGGGTAATAAAGACTTGCTTCAAAAGAATCTCAGCCTTGCGCTTAATCGAGCGCCGTCATGTTATGACGTAATCAGTCTGCCGACTGCTTGTCATTAACATAAAGATGGTATTTGATTAGTTAGTATTGTTTAAAAGAGACAGCAAAAATGGATCGAAAGAAATAGTGTTAGTGGTGAATAGCATTTCTGTATGCCTTAACACGTCATTTAGTTCGTTTTATTCATTTAAAATTGATTTTTACTTTTAATACTTTATATATACTTTGGTAGCTTCAATGCTAATTTATATCAGCTCTTTTTTATTATTAAATCATAGGATATCTTCTAATAATGCTCTTTAGAACTCTTGTATTTAAAAGAATTACCTATTTTTTCTGTTTACATTCGACAATCGTATACTTTTTTTAATGAATGCTAGTGAAGCATTTTTCAAGAACTTAAAAGCACATTAATTAATAGTGCTCGTTAATGCCATCTGTTAACAATTTAACGTACTACTTATAGCCCGTGAATATATTGAATAGTATTAATATGTCATTGTAAATAAAAAAATATTAATAAAAGCGGGTAAGAAACAAAAACGTAAATTGAAACATTTACATTGAAGTTACTCTTGCGTTTCGTGAAGTAAAATAAAACACGGCCTTTGATAGGATTCGAACAGCCTTAGGTGAAAGTATAAAAAGATAAAAGTTGCATGCGCCAAATTATCAATACATCAAAATTGAAACAAACCAGCGGTAAGAAGAGCACTGCCCCCTGTCATTGTTTCGAGCAGTTTCTGTTATTAAAAACATGTTTTGGTGTTTAAACTTATTGAAGTGTGTTCTGCAGATTGTACATTAATTATTTCGTTAAGTGATGATGTCCTTTCTCTTTTTTGTATTTTCGTCTTCAAACTTCTGAATGAGGAACGTAGCACAGGGAGAAATATATAGCTACGGAAATAGTACGGATTGATTAGGTTAAACCAATCAGAGGATGAATTTCGTTGTATGCTGTATAGGAGGTTCAATTCTCAGTATTTCATGCTATATTTCTGCCCACATTTCGACCATGCTGCGTCCGAATCTGAACAAATTGTTTTGATATCGCTTACCGTTTGCCAGCTCCGATCATTACGCAGGACTGCTTCAATGCAATAGCCTCCTCGTTCGTTAACGCGTTGGCTAATAACAGACGTAGATGCCAAACCGGAGCATTTCGCGACAAGTGTTTCCTGTAAAAATTGTTTCTTTTTCAATAATCATTCCAACGCAATATCAATTTATACCACTTTCTATTTGAAATTTTGTAGTTGATCCCCCGTGGTGGTATTCTCGCCAAGCCACTGGACATGGAAGCATCACCATTTAATTCCTCATATATATATATAAAGAGAGAGAGAGGGCATTAAGTTCAGGAAGATAAATTTTGAATTGTTTTGTAATAATATGATAATTAGTACGTAACATGTAAATATTACACACATTTTAACGCTTCACTTCACAAAAGACTAAGGCGAATGGTTATTTTATTTATTAAAGTTTACATATTTGTCTCTGAAATACACATTATAAGAAGACTTTCTATTCAATATTTAAACAGAGGAAAATGGTTGAGTCTTCTTGTGCAGTATATATTTCCTTCGTAAGTAAAGCATTTCGTTGCATGAACAAAGTAAGTACAGATGAAACTTTATTATGTTTGATATCTTGTTCCCATCGCTACGTACACACATTAACATCTTATTTTATACTTTTTCATAGCTGAATCACATCCAAAATATTATTCGCTAATCAACTATGGTATGCAGTCAAGGCCTCCATACTAGTACAAAATTCAGAATGAAATAACGCATCATCTTTAAGTCGCCAATAGGGAGTTTTAATGGTAATAGAGAAAAAATAATGTTACACTGTATTCCTTCATAGTCTGCAAATGGTGTAATATATATTGTATGTGTAATGAAAATTAAAAGATACCTGGTACAATAAATGCGATATAATCTACTACAAGGATTATTATGCAGAAGGCCTATACACATAAATTGTATAGAAGAAGGAACGCCAAAAGCTTTCAAATCACGACGGGCACAAAGAAGATCTAAAGCAGTTTGTAATTTTTGTTTCCTTGTTTGTTTCACTACAGCTTTTCGGTCAAGCGGAGAAAGAGTAATTTTGAGATCACCAGAAAGGAGTAAAAAACCACCAGTATGTTCATTAGCGGAAAGAAAGAAATCGAGGGTTGGTAGTAATTTAATGTTTCTTTTTTACTTCGCGGCATATATGTGTTTACTATATATAAATGTTGTACACCATTAAAAAAAGTATGAATTGTAAATGACCTGAAGCTGGAGCCAAGTGAGTAACGATATTCCATGAGGAGTGAAGAGATCCAAGAAGAAGAATAACAGTACCATTGGATTTGTGTGAAGCAGTATTGTAAATTTCTTCAGAAATAAACTGATTGCGAATTAGTGTATCGTAAACAAATGATTTTTAGCAGAAAATCGTGTTAATATTAACAAAAATAAATTTAATTAGGTAAAGTTGTAAAATCCTGATAGTGTGTTCAATGTCCTTAACAATACGATGAACATATAGTTTCAAATTATTATCAGCACCCACCAGATTATCTCTCAAGACAGATTTTAGACCATTAATATCGCCAGTGTACAATTTACCAATAGATAAGATCTTTTTTCAAACTTTTGCTTTTGTTGAGAAAATCTTGGAAATTTGCTTCAGTCCACTGTGTAACATCTTGCAATGAATCAAAGAGAGAAGATTCAAAAGATTCTTCCACTGATTGAAAATCCGTATCTATAGATGGATCTGTTTGCGACAATTGTAGTTTACGTTTTATGATAGTATACTCCAGTTTATTTCCAGTTATTCGTTCAGCAGATAGAGACAATGATGTATTATTTGCATTGAAGAGGTCGACGCATGTACGACATCAATAAGTACACCAATAATAAGGGATTTACACTTATTATCAACTCCATCGTATTGAGAGACCCTAGTTGTGGTAGTAGTTGAGATAGATTGAGGTTCACTTATGGAAATATGGGGATAATTCTTGTTGAAGAGGTGAAGATGTAATATGACAAGATTGCTGTTGTCCCGTAACTAGTAATGTTGACTGATACTGTGAAACTGCGCTTACAGTATCTATGTTATGACTAGTGGGGGCAATTTCACTCTTATTCTTTGTGACATCACAATCTGTTGTAGGTCCAGGGGAAGATGTAGATAAAGTGCATCGATATGATGGTAGATCTGAGGAGTGTTTTTTTCTGAAGTTGTGGAAATTGAATTAAATCATTTGTAGAAGCTATATTCTTTTGAGGACAGACTCTACCAGGTGTATGCATAAGATTTTGCAGTTTTTTTTTTTTTTTTTTGTAAAGAAAACACGTAATTTTCAAG
>JAGDQP010008431.1:0-62986 GCA_022664845.1 Lepisma saccharinum | reverse complement strand
GTCGTCCTTAACTGGACGAAGTAGGTTTCTGATTTTTGACGGCGGTCTATGAATGGTTTTGATGTTGTGTCTCCTCACGATTCTTGCAACCTTTCCAGAAAGTTTACCAGTGTAGGGCAGGACTGCAATATTGACTGGATCTTCAGTTTCTGGGGCGGTCTTCTTCTTGCTGGAAAAGGTCCTTTTTAGGGCCAAACGAATGTCATCTTTCTTGTATCCATTCTGCAGTAAGGTCTTCTTGAGATGTGCCAGTTCACTAGGGAGGCTTTCTTGGTCTGAGATGGTTTTTGCTCTAAGTGCAAGTGTGCTGATGACTGTATTGCGCTGCGATTTATGGTGAAAACTGTTTCCATTAAGGTAAGGGTCGGTATGAGTAGGCTTCCTGTAAACACTGTGGCCCAAACTTCCATCAGGTTTGCGACGAATGAGGATGTCTAGAAATGGTATGCAGCCCTCCGTTTCTGTTTCCATGGTGAACTTAATGTTGCTGTGTTGATTGTTGAGAAATTCAAGGAACGACTGTAGCGCATTTCTACCATGTGGCCAAATGACAAATGTATCATCGACGTATCTGTAAAAACATGATGGTTTTAATGGTGCTGATTCTAGTGCTTTCTGCTTGAAACTCTCCATGAAAAAATTTGCCACTGCTGGTGAGAGAGGTGATCCCATGGCGACGCCGTCTGTTTGTTCATAGTACTGTCCGTCGAAGAGGAAATATGTGGAAGTTAATGTTATCTTGAATAAATCTACAATCACCGGCGGGAAGTGCTCGCTGAGTAAAACCAACGTGTCCTGTACTGGAACCTTGGTAAACAGAGAGACCACATCGAAGCTGACTAGGATGTCATCTGGAGAAATACGTATGGTCTTCAGTATTTCCACGAATTCATATGAGTTCTTGACGTGGTGTTCACACTGTCCCACCAAGGGTTGAAGAAGAGAAGTGAGGTACTTGGCCAGACGGTAAGTTGGGCTTCCAATTGCACTGACAATGGGCCTCATTGGGATGTCAGTCTTATGTATTTTCGGTAGTCCATACAGTCTCGGTGGTTGGCAGTTATGTGACGTGATTTTCTTGCGTATTTATTCTGGCAAATTTGCCTTCTTCAGAAGGATGGCAACTCTATGTTCAATACTGGCGGTGGGATCTTTCTTGAGTTGTCTATAGGCCGAGTCGTTGAGTAAATCTGACATCTTCTTCTTGTAGGCTTCAGTAGGAATGAGTATGGTGGCGTTTCCTTTATCTGCTGGTAATACAATGGTGCTGGCGTCTTCACGAAGATTCCTAAGTGCTGTTCTTTCATCTTTGGTGATGTTAGGTTTAGGCAATCTGGTCCTTTTTTAGGACCAAACTTATGTCCTGGCGGATTTCTTCTGCTTCTTCTGCTGGTAGAGAATGTACTGCTTGTTCTATGCCGGAGATTATATCTGCTGTTGGTATGCTCTTAGGAACTGGAGCAAAGTTCAGTCCTTTCCTTAATAACGAGGAAGTGGCTTCGTCTAGAGGCTTGTCGGTGAGATTGATAATTACTTTGTTTCGAGAATGGTCTGGTATTTCTGGTGCTGTTCTGTGCAGACGTGAAAACTTCCTGGTTTGCTTATTTGTGGTCCTGCGGAGCAGTAATTCTGCTTGTGCTGCGGAACTTGTGTCAAGCCAATCCCAATCAGAGGGAGCCAACTGTGCAGTCAGGAAAAGGTGTGTTGATAGAGACTGACGACCGCCGTCAAAAATCAGAAACCTACTTCGTCCAGTTAAGGACGACTTGGGTCTTAAGACACCAGTAGTATACTGCATTCCTTGTGAATGCGGAAAAACATACATAGGACAAACAGGACGGACAGTAGAACATCGATGCAAGGAGCATGAAAGATACATAAAGCTATTTTATCCGGAGAAATCAGGCCTGGCAGAACACAGCATAACAGAAAAACATAGAATTTTATTTTCTGACACTAAAATTATCTCAAAGAGCTCCAATTACTGGGATAGGATAATAAAAGAATCTCTTGCCATACTACAAGAACGTAATAATGTCAACAGAGATACAGGATTTCAACTTAGTCGGACTTGGACACCAGTCATAAAGAAAACATACATGAAAACGACCAATCAGCGTCAAGCTATAGGCCAACCAATCAAAGACACAGATTCTTATGCTCCGCCCCCTACCGTTACTATATATAGTACACATGAACTGGTCTCAGTATACTTGCCCTGAAGATGAGAACAATGTCTGTTCTTGAAACGTCGGCTCTATCGTCGGACTTCACCTGGCTGATATCCCGAGAACATCTGTATCAGAAGGAGAAATGTTATTTGAAAACTAATTTGAAATAAAATTTAAAGAATAGAAAATTTTGTTTACCAGGGTGTTAACTGATGATCCCAATTCTCTTTTTAAAAGATGAATAAACAAGGGTTTGGACTCGTGACCCCAAGCAACAGACCCCAGGATTTGAACTACTTGACTTGATTAGATACAAGGAATCACACACACAGACAAAAAAGATAACTGCTAACGAGCCAGCCATCGGGTTTCTGATTCGCTCCTGGTAACCAACCCCATATCGTCTACACAAACGGAAGTTTTAATTAACAACAGTCACTCATTCCTGTCCACCCTCTATTCCTACTACATCTACGCATGCCCCAACGTAGGTTGATGTAGTAGGAAAAGGGGACAGGAATCAGTGACTGTTGTTAATTAAAAGTTCAGTTTGTGTAGACTGTTTGGTATTGGGTGCCAGAAACTATCAGAAACCAGATGGCTCGCTCGTTAGACGTTGTCTTGTTTATGTAATTCTTTGTGCCTGTTCAAGCCAGGTAGTTAGTTAGTTGATGAAACTGTTAGACGTGTTAAGTTTTTAATTAAAACGTATTGATTTGTTAATCTTTTATTTTTTATCTGAAGTATATAAAAGTACAGCTTTGATATGGAAAATATCATACTTGTTTTGTTATGAAATCTGATACCCGCAAACACTGATAGTTTCCAATGAATACTGTGTTCTTATCACCAGAAACATCAAGTCTCGCTGGCCTGATGGTTTCGTGCTGGCCTCTGGTGCCTGCGGTCGCGAGTTCAAAAATTAGTGAATCCAATTATTTTCTTAAAGAAAATTGATTTATGAGTTAAGACCCTGGTAAACACAATTTTATATTGAAATATTATTTCAAATTATTTTTCAAATAACATTTCTGCTTCTAATTGTAAGTTTCCTCTACCACGATTTATTAAAATTGGATTTACTCTATATGTCCTGCAATTAACATTACGCACTTTGAATTGACAATGGATTTGAATTTTATTTATGGGCTTTAGGTATCTAAACCTCAGGCTGGGATATGCAAGAGGAAAGGATTCGAGAAGGTGTGGAGCAGGACTTAAGTCGACCGTATCATCCCGGTGTTTGTTGAGGGTAAAATATGGAAAAAACGCTTTAAGGTTGCCACGGGTCTAGGTCAGAACCCCCAACGGTCAGAAACCCCAAAAGTAAAAACGGTCAGAATCCCCACACAATTGTCAGAACGCCCACCATATGGTCAGAGTTCCCACACACATAGTCAGAAACCCCACATAATGTTCAGAAACCCCACAAAAACGGTCGGAATACCCAAAAGCGAAAACGGTCGGAAGCCCACACAAATGATCAGAACACCCACACAAACAATCAGAATCCTCACGCGCATAAACAGTCAAAACTTCCACACCAACGGTCAGAAAACGCAACCTTGAAGACGGTCAGAAACCCACACGAGAAGTCAGATCCTCCACGCAAGCGGTCAGAAACCACACACGAGAGGTCAGAATCCCCAAATGCGAAAACGGTCAGAGCCCTCTGACCAGAATGCCACAGGATACACCCATGATAGCTTACACGAGACCCCTCAACCTGAGACGAATGCTGACTAAGGTAACATCACAGGTGAGAAACCAGATAAACAGAAACCCAAAGAATTAGAACTAACCCTCCTTCCAAAACAACAAAATGAACCACACATATATAATTGGGAAGCATTTAATGGAATTATTCCAATATATAACAGAGTCTACTCATGACTGAACCTACAAACAAAACAATGAAACAAAAATTTAAGACCGACCGAAAAAAATCGCCGGGCCGGTACCGAAAAAAACTGTCAGTAACGCATGGCAGCACAGCTCAATACTAATCACAAAAAATAAAATTACAGGACCCTTCTAAAGGAAAAACGCCAACACTGTCACCACCAGTGATATTACAGAATAATAATAATACCAACGACATGACCACCAAGACTGTCTTACACAAACTAACGGCAATCACAGCAATATGGAACGACTGACCGAAATCAAATTACCAAAACAGAAAGAACAAAACGCTTTTACGAACATTACAAAAATAATTATTATGAATAAGTTATTATAAAAATAAAAATAATGACAACACAACCTCTGCCTGAACGATATATAGGTCTACATGACAAGAGGCAAAAATAACAATGCAAAAGCAACCATACGCTAATAGGAACCTAATAATATTGTTAATAATAATAATAACCAAAGAAACAGAACGAACTCAGAACCTTCCAAATTCTACCCAGTTTCGGAGCCCCTCTGAAGGAGAAAAATGTATTGGGAAACAATAGAACCGAAGACAGGGAACGGAATGAGCTCTATTAATGACAAATTAAACGATAACATTATTAACAATAATAGATAGAAACATTTTCAAACAATATGGAAAAAAGAGCCCAATCTCATTTATGACCACACGACTACAGGGCTCTTATAACTGAGCGAGTACCGCATACAATTGAAAATGGAAAATAAACAAACTTTTCAGAACCCGGTACAGCCGGACGACTGATACATGCAGAAAGGAAATATAACTTAATAAAGCCTGTCTAAAAACTCACAGAAAGGAAAATAAAAGGGAGATAAACACGGAAGGAAAAGAATAAGAGAGAAAAGATAGGAGGGTAAAACTACCCAAGAGAGAGACCCTACAACTTATGAATATTTCATAGCAAGTGTGTAAGGAAGGACCGGGCTCCAGGCTTTACATTAACAATAAAACAGGCTGTGTGGGTTTTCTGACCGTGTGGTTGGCGTTCTGACCGTTTTCGCATTTGGGGATTCTGACAGCTTGTGTGGGTTTTTCTGACCATTTGTGTGCGGGATCTGACTGCTCGTATGGGATTTCTGACCGTCTTCAAGTTTGGGTTTTCTGACCGTTTGTTTGGAAATTTTGACTGTTTATGCGCGTGGGGATTCTGATCGTTTGTGTGGGCGTTCTGACCACTTGTGTGTGGGTTCTGACCGTTTTCGCTTTTGGGGGCTCTGACTGTTTGTGTGGGGGTTCTGACCGTTTATAGTTTTGGGGTTTCTGACCGTTGGGGGTTCTGACCATTTAGGTGTTTGGTAGTTTTGGCGGTTTCATGGGGATTCGGACCGTTTGTGTGGGAGTTCTGACCGTTGGGGATCCTGACCTAACCTCGTTGCAATGTATGAATTAATGTAATTTTCAGGGGGATATGTTGCTGATATGAAAATAACGTGATAAAATGAACATAATGCATTATACGTGTTCCCACATGCAGACTTCCAGGGAAAATTTCCCCATCATCCTCCTGTTAATTCGCACAATGGCGTATCTGACTGTGAATTCGAGTATACTTTACAAACTTAGGGGAGTCGTAGAATTTGCCTTCAAATTTTCACTAACCAGAGCTTTTAGTGAACCTTTTCCAAATCCAATATCCATTTTGTCAAAATGTGTCACGACGTGTTCACATTTATTATTATTTATTTTTTTGCATTTTAATGACCATGGGTTAGTGCAGGCTAGGTTAAAGTCAGATTCGCAAACACCGGAAGTGTAAAGGTACATAACCCAACCTGACAGCACCTAACGTACCCTAACCCATGGTCACTAATCTAGAATAATCTATGAAAGCAATTATTAGTAATAAATATGAAGATATTGACATATATATTTTGACAGAAAAAAGAAATACCCGTACCCGCCGAAATTTGAACTCAAATCCTTTCACTCGATAAGCCGACGCCTTAACCAATTAAATAAATTTGGAGCTTGCAAGTGGAGATTTCGAGGTTGTACTGGCGCTACACATGTCTTACGTAACAATTCTACGAAATGTCATTCGGGCATGCAGCGCTGTAGTCCTAGAATTTTCACATGGTATAAGCTAAGTTTATGAATCTTTAAACAGAGATCATGTTTCCATTAAATATAGGGAAGGAATAAATTAATTTCTACAAAAAACAAGAGAGAACACCAAATACTTTAATTATCTTCTAGTGAGAAAATAACAACGAAATTATATGCATAATTTGTTGCATTGAGAGAATGAGAAACAAAATTGTTGCGACTTTTGCGAAACTACAAGGCATCTGTATCAGTTTAAATTCAGTTACATTTCATTATATCGAATTGTCGACTCTGTAGCAAAGAAATACAACTGACATTAACGAATGAAAACGTGCAAGGCAATCTTTGTATGATAGAACCCGAAATATGTTAACGTCCAAGGTTTCTTTGCATAAGTTTTGCGTCACATATACAGTATTTGGGGTTATATTTAAAACATTACCTCTTACTTCTTTCTGTTAGTTATCTCTCACTTGTATCCCTTTGCTTTTGAAGTCAAAAGATAAGTCTTACGTGTTCCACCCTTTATAAATCTATTCAGTATTGTATGATGCTACTTACTCCATATATCGAAAAGTCAAACTTCTACCTTGCATTTGAAAACATAAGTCAAATCTCATATTACTCAAGATCTGTACATAATATATCTGCTCAAATTGACTGTATACATTGTGCGCATTTCTACTAAAGCATTATTGTAGTGGAAAGATAGCAATAATAATCTGATCCACATCTCGTAGTTATATCCATTTTTTCCCGATCAAGTGTACGAATGTCTCATTTCAGTATTGACAGAAATTGTCATGATGTCACACTTGGCTAGTTTATGGGGGGGGGGGAAACATGATTTAATCGAGTGTGCAATAAACAAAACATCGAACTTGACTTACCTAACCTCCACATGCGTTTCGTCACTAATTTTATTAAATTTCCTAATGCATATATATATAAAAGAGAAAAGTTATTTTAGTGAAAAAAAATATATAAACAAAACCACACCAGAATTCGATCCCGTGTTCTTCACATTAGCTTTCCGACCTTCTGCCAATACACCAAATCGGCAGCTGGAAAGAAGGAGCTGCTTGGCACTTTCGTATTTGCCATTATATGCAAGTAGCTAAGTGTGAAGTCATGGCAATTTCTGTCAATATTGAAATGAAACATTCGTTCAAGTGGGACCAAAAGTATTTGACTGTAGTAATCTCACCGGAACAGACAAAGTAATTAAATAAATAAACGAAACGAAAGTAAATAGTATATGTATCTTAGCAGAAGATATACACTAATGTGTAAGATTAATCAGAGTGTATTCGGCATAACTCGCTGAGAGTATCGAGTTTAATGGATGATTTAACAACACATTTATTATGGTCTGTGTAGCTCATTCGCGTGTGGGACTCTCATTCATAAGGTTCTGAGTTCGATTCCCAGCCTAAATTTAAAAATATTTTCTTCAAGAAATTAACCGCTGAAAATCATGGTCGCGATTGCTACTGAAAGAGATTATCCCATAAAGGGAGAAACACAGAAGACCGAGAGAGGGGGCAGGGAAGAAATAAAGACGCAGACTTTGTATCCTTAGGCGTTAAAATTTAATTTATTTCCATGTCTTCCGCTATTTTTCTTTCCCTCTTTCCCTATTTTCTCTTCTTTTTTCGTTCTTTTTCCCCTTCTTCCATGATTTCTCTCTCTCTCTCTCTCTCTCTCTCTCTGTGTGTGTGTGTGTGTGTTTGTGTATGTGTGTGTTTAAACTAGACAAGAATAGCATTTCTGTCTAACTATCTCGTTGTTCTCTAAGCGATGCTCACTAAATATTTCTTGTTCCAAATGGAGCAATATCCCGGCTTGTCATGTTTTTGCGTATACTGGAACTGACATGTTAGTTGTCTAAATACTAGGCGTACAGTGAAACAATTCTCATGAAGGAAATAGCTTCTGTTTCTTATATATATTAATATATATATATATACATACATATATAACCTCCTTTTACTTTTGTAAGTAACTTTACCATTTTGAACCAGCAATGAAAATTTTGTACCACGTCCACTAGCCAGTAATGGGCGATTCAAAGTAGGGGAACAAGTTAATGGGAGTACCCTGCCTTAAGGAATTTCCCCAAAAATAGTGTCAAAGTTTTGAACTAAATGTGCATGAAACTTCGAATTTTAAAGTGTTTGGACACCTTGAACCTATCAGTCATTCCACATTTAAGTACCGCTGCGTTGAGTGGCAAAACACTGAACTAAAACGTAAACAAAACGTAGCTCATACGTGACAGTCCATCCTTGATCCAGTGATTTGCAGTGTTGAAAACTCAGTAGGTTTTAGCACAGAACATGGTACATTACGTTGCGTAAATAGCCATGAATTCAAGTTAGAGTGGGAATATAGGTATAGTCATTTGGTCTACAAGAACTGTTTGAAGAATTATTCAATTTCTACTACCTAAGAAAATAAAAGTTAAAGAGAGCAAATTTAATTATTCATTAAATTGGGTGCACCCTCCGTTTCTCTCTCTCTCTCTCTCTCTGTGTGTGTGTGTATATGTGTGTGTGTGTATGTATGTGTTTTATACAAAACTTTCAAACCGGAGCAAACTGCGTACCAGTCAATTCCTTTTTATTGAATTTTGCAAACAGAAATTTAGAGAACAAGTGGTTCACATGATGGTTCAGTTGGTAGAGCGCTAACCTCTGGTGCTAGAGGTCGTCGGATCGATCCCTGCTCATGCCATGTGGGCTTTGTGGTAAACAAACACCGTGTGCGTGGGTTTTCTCGGGGTTCTCCCGTTTCCTCCCAATTTCTTCATTCCACCAATTCATCCCATCATCCATACAGCCTGAGCCATAGTTGCCTAAAGGCCTTAAAATAAATTTTAAAAAATAGAGGACAAGTATGTAAGCTAGGACCTGCGACGACTAGTGTTGTGAAAAAACGTGCTTTTTTAAATGAAAAACGTCGCTCTTTTCATGTATTTCTTTTCATTTCGTTTTTCAGACAGCTAGTATTTATTGTGTAAGTTGCAGATATTTAATGTTATCAGCTGGACTGCGGTTCAGATCCTCAGACATTCATCCTAACATACTATTTCATTGCTTTCCTGCGGCCGAACGAGACGAATTATGGTATTATTTTGTTTATGTTATATTTATGTTACCCGACCTAGTTCGAAAGTTCCTGGGCAAGATGAACCGATAATGACTTGTCATTGCCTTCCATCGGATGAAGATGAAGTCCTGAGGACGGGACCTACAATTTAAGGTGGGCCCCGAACTCAGGACCCTTTGAAACCAAGGCACCGAGCGTTACAACTCATCCACAGAGGAGCCGGCCAGGCAGCCATGCGGTCTACGGTGGTAGGCCAACGACTCGAAAGTCCCGGGTTCGAGTCCCAGAAGGGGCATAGGTGTGGATTTTAATGTCTAAGGGCGAATCGTGACGGGCCGAAGTTAAAAGTTACTAGACTGGCCCATATAAAAATAAAGTTTACCAACATTTTTACCCCCATAGGACACTTAAAATCATATGAGATAATTATTATCGCTGCGAAACCGTAATACTTATGTATACAGGAATGTTTTGGCAAATATACTGGAGGGATTCTAAGAGACGATCAAGAGGAAAGTTACGACTATCACGGGAAAAGTTTTGCGAACGAATATATTTGTATATATTTAAAATAGCGTGCCTTTAAGAGGAGTGACATCCAGGGCAGAGGGTCATTCCTATGATTTTAAACACATTTTTTCATTCTTTTCTGAGATGGAACGGGTGCCGACAACTCCCCCGCAGAAATTTAATGTAACACTCTCTTCCCCCGAGCGCTTTTAAAGCCCCTTAGAGATCTACAATGTGCTGCCGCACATTTTGAACAGAACTGTTGCGATACGAAGAAATAATTTTTATAATAAAAAATTGTGTGCTGCTGTTATTCTAAGAAATTGGCGTGGTTCAGACAGCAGCGCGTCTGATAATGAGTCGGGCGGCCCGAGTTCAGGACACTGGAGACTTTTCTCGCAGTGTTCCCCTGTCTTGTGCTCTGAGGTGCAGTCAGCATCCTATCAATTTGGGCCCCAGAGTGTCCTTGGTATTCCTGGGCTTCTTGGGAGATAAAGGCGGTCCAGCGTGGGACAGACCACCCGGAGGGCAAAGCAGAATGTTTAATTATTTCCTTGTGTGAACATTTTTTTTTTCAGAGGTGACCAGGACCGGAGATGTTACCCCCAGAGCACGGAAAATACGACGCCAAGATTTCCAGTTAATTATATTACCTAGACCGGGTCATTACGGTCAAGTTTGAAACTCTGTGGCCGCGTCACTTGTGTTTGGGTCAGGTCACGCCAGGTCACCAAAAGTGAGTCGGTTTCAGCTCTGAACCATCCTTGTTTATTTCCCCCCCCCCCCCGATTTGAAGAATAAATATCTTTCGAAAACTTTTGTTTAATTTAGAAAGAAATATTCGAAAACGACTTCTGTCTGACATCTTGCCGCACACTCAGATGCGGTGAAAAAGATACATTATTCGGGAAAATACTTAGGCCTATATCTAGAACGAACTGCCTTCGCAGCAAGTACTCCAGAGCAACAAAGGTACCGGTAAGCCAGAAAATGATGTAAAACATCTATAAAAATGAAATATATGTTACCTGCTCGTTTAATCAACTTATTGTATTGTAACAGCAGTACAAGTACATTCACGTTTGAACGCTCTCTCTCTCTCTCTCTCTCTCTCTCTCTCTCTCTCTCTCTCCCTCCCTCTCTTCCCATTCTCTTTCTCTGTGTTTGTGAGAATAAATCATTTACAATACCACTTTGCATTCATATGATGTTATTACAGCAAGATCAACAAACCTACGCCTAAAGACCATAAATAAGTAAATTCCTAAAAATATATTATATTTCACTGTTTTTGGAGTATGTTGTAAAGTTTAAGAATGTAACAAAGTTATATAAAATGACTTAAATCTATTGAGCCAATTGGAACCTAACGCTTTAAGTTCGATTTCGATATTATGCGTTGGCAACACTCGTCCTCTCTCGCAAACCAGCGACTGAGTCACTGTTTACTATACCAGCGCCGCCACGTAAACAGTGACACTACTATTTGCAACGGGCGATACGTTCTAAATAACACCCTATCCGCTGCTTTTTCCCATTTCATATTCTTTATATATGCTCGTGTAGCGACTTTGTGAATTTTCGGTGATATTTTTGTTATCGTATAAATCACTTAATAGTTTTACTCGATATTCACAATAAGATAAAATGCAAACTTACGTAAAGCCACCTTCCCCAACGCGAAGGCAAGTACTAAGTATCAGATGTAGTCAATCATTTGTCCCAGATTGTGCCGTATAAAGTTTCGTTTGTTCTGAATTCGTCGCAAAAATATGATAAATTAAATTCCTTGGTGAGGCTAGTTTTCCGCTCAAGATATCGAAAAATATCAACGTTGAAACTGAATTTTGCTCAGTTGTTTGTGTCAGATTGTACCGTAAAAATATTAATTTGTGCTATGCTAGGTCGAAAAGATATGCAACGTTAAATTGAAAAGCTCCGTGCGAAAAGGCTAAGTTCATTTCCGTTTAACGATATCATATTTTACTTGCGTAGGATATTTTAAAGTGTTCTGCACCTTTAGGTGAAGAATCAGTCATATCAAATTTCAAACACTCTCTCTCTCTATTAATAAAAACGAAAGTGCTTCACTGATTCGCGTAATTTAAAGTCAAGAGAAAGTTTTTGTATTCCCCGTAAAATTATCATTTTTGAACTCGACCGGTTTTCCACTGAACTGTTAATTTTCTTTTCTAGGCCAAGAGCTCGAAATAATAATAATAATAAAACTTACGTTTTAAAGCTGAATTGTTGCAAATTATCTTTGCTTCGTTTCTGATGAACAGTGTCGCAAAGAGTTTCGTTTCTGGTAATTTTGTTGCAAAGGTGTGTGGCACTTATTGTTCAAGGCCCAAATTCTTTGAAAATATGATTTTTCAAATGTGATTCCAATGAATTATTTGTTCTTTGTGCTGCCCATTGCCACAAATATGCCCAAAATTATGCGACACTAAATTTTGGAGCTTATTCACGCTTTAATTCGCCGAAAGTATGAATTTGTAAACTCAGTTTACAAATATTTTGTGTGTTTCCCTTGTGAAATTTAATTGGCGGAAGTCGTAATACTTCTTATGTGTCATATTGCACCGCAAATAATTTAATTTGTAGTAAAAGATATGCGATATTCATTTTAATTGGGAAGCAGCAACTTCACGCTTGAAATTTTAAAAACAACTTTGCGCAAAAATGAAACTTTCTGTGGCGCAATATGACACTAATAGCGCTTAAAAAAATATTGTCTGCAAATTTTATCCTGAAGCTACACAAGTAAAATTTAATGTAGCATATTTAAAAGAGACATAGAAATGATTGCAGAAACTAAGTACTCAAATTCATACTTTCCCCGCATTTGAGGAAAAAGTTAATTCCAAAAGATTCCACATAAACTAACGAAGTAGTACCAAACTTGTGTATTCCTTTCTTAGAGCCATTGCTCAACCAATAACTTCGGTATTACATATCGAAACAGCCATTACTGGTTAAAAGACGTGGTACATAACTCTTTATTGTTGGTACAGAATGGTACAAAACTACAACAAAAGTTTGACACTATTTTCGGAAAAATTCGTTACAACCATTTGAATCGTCCATTACTGGCTAATGGACGTGCTTCAAAACTTTTTATTTGTTGTACAAAACTAGTAGAATACTTTGGCATTTTATTTTATCGAGTAAACTTCGTTAATAGAATTAACCATTATCTTGGGTCCGAAGTTTCAATCGTCCATTACTGGCCAATGGACGTGGTACAAAACTTCTATTATTGGTACAAAATGGTACAATACTAGTGCAAAACTTTGACATTATTTTGGGGAGAATTCGTTCAGGTGGGGGTAAAATCATTAACTTGTTTACTCTGAATTGTCCATTACTTGTTAATGGACGTGGTACAAACTTTTTATTGGTGATACAAACTTTTTATTGGTGGTACAAAATAGTACGAAACAAGACAAAACTTTGGGATTCTTTTCCGAGTAGATTTCAAAAGTGGGGCAACAAGTTAATTGAGCTTTCTTTATAGTTGTGTGAGGTTGGGACATTCATAATGTTTCTCAGTTGCAGTTATTCCTATGTGCTTATATCTGCTGTAGTAAAAAGTAATCCATTATTTTGCCAATAGATGGCTTCAGTGATCTGTAGCTCGCGTTGTATAAGTCCGATCGGGTTCAACGAGATGGCGTTCAAACGATGAGATTGCGTACTACAAACACTGTTCAGATAGTTGTGATGAGTTGACTAAGTGCTGTGTGAGCGCGCGTCAAAATGGACACTAGCAAAGAGAAAATACGCTATATTTTACAGTTTTTCTTCGATAAAGGCGAAAACGCAAGCCAGGCGGCTGCAAATGTGAATAGTGTTTATGGTCCTGATACTGTAACAGCCAATCACGCGCAATGATGGTTTCGTCGATTCCGTGCCGGTAATTTTGACGTCAAAGATGTACCACGCACTGGAAGGCCAAGTGTCGAAAATGTCGATAAAATCATGGACATTGTCGCTTCCGACCGTCATGTAAGCACTGTTTCGATTGCCCAAGAGCTAAACATTGCACAGAAAACCGTGTGGAACCATTTGCATAAGGCTGGATACACAAAGAAGCTTGATGTATGGGTGCCACACGAGCTAACGCAAAAAAACCTCATGGACAGAATTTCCATCTGCGAATCGCTGCTGAATCGCAACAAAAGAGACCCATTTCTGATGCGGTTGGTGACTGGTGATGAAAAGTGGGTCACTTACGACAACGTCACGCGAAAACGGTCGTGGTTGAAGCGCGGTGCGCCGGGATTGACGGCCAGGAATGTTTTGCTGTGTGTTTGGTGGGATTGGCAGGGAATTATCTACTATGAGCTGCTCCCCTACGGCCAAACCCTTAACTCGGAACTATACTGTCAACAATTGGACCGTCTGAAGGCAGCAATCGCCCAGAAGCGGCCAGCTTTGGCCAATAGGAGAGGCATTGTGTTCCACCAGGACAACGCCAGACCACACACATCGATAGTGACTCGCCAGAAGCTCCGGAAGCTTGGTTGGGAGGTTCTTATGCATCCACCTTATAGTCCAGACCTGGCACTGAGTGATTACCATCTGTTCCTGTCCATGACGAACACGTTTGCTGGTGAAAAATTCGCGTCAAGAGAGGCTTGTGAAAATGGACTGTCTCAATTTTTTGCCAATAGGGACAAGGGCTTCTATGAGCGAGGCATCATGATATTACCTTCCAAATGGCAACACGTTATCGAACAAAACGGCGCATATGTGACCTAAATCGGATCATTCTAACTATGGTATGTCAAGCCTTCAATGTAATGCAAAAATAATGGATTACTTTTTACTACACCAGATATATTTATATTTTTCCGAGAAGTTCTGTAATTTTGACATCATGTGAAAGATCAGAGAGGTTTTTCAGCGAAAAATTCCAGTTGTGAAAGGTCTTTTCGGGGAAGGAAGATATAAAGATAGGATAGTTTTTCTACTGAAAATTGTTTTCGAAATCCTTTTTGTTGATCAATTCCTTTTTAAAATCTAATTAAGATACGGCTAATATATAAGAGTGTGAAGTGGCCTCTACGACCATCGACCTTTATCAGAAGCTGTTATTTTTTTCTGGCCCTAATGATGAAACACTGGCTGGTTGGCAAAAATACCCGTAACAAGAATGTAGTTTTATTATCAGTGGTGTTTCTTTTCAAATGATCTCGGTAAACGGTTCTATAAAATCCATAAAATCTACATGCTAAGTGTGAAGTCTATCCCAAAATTTGCTAACTTCGGTACTATATCTAACAACTCAAATAAAATATAGATTTAAAATTATATTAATAGTTTTAAACATTTCTACTTACCTAGGTAGTATTACAATTAGAGTTAGAGTTGTTATGAGTATTATTTGTCCCTATTTCTAAGCTCCCTGTTATAGAAAATATTCTCAACTACTAATAAGCGAAAGCAAGTGTATTCAAAAGTCATTAGTTGAATATGTCAAAGAGTTAAAGCTTTAACAATGGGCAGTGCAGCGCATTGTACTGAACATTATGGCCAAGTACAAAATAGATTGCATTCATAGGACAGCTCAAATTAACATATACTAATTGATGATGCATGCAGAATAACTTAACCGAGAACAATGGAACATTGTTGCGTTCATACTATCAGCAGCCTGACAATAAAAAAAGATCGTGACTAAACACTAATGCTATCTACAATCAATGCTGTTCATTAGTAAGCATGTAATAGCATCATATCGTTATTATGTTTTAGAAAAGGGACGTACATTGAAATTTTAGGCTGCCGGTCAATCCTTCTTCGACTTCTTAACCAAAAATGTAAAGCATAAATAAAATTTCATACAAAGCTTCTCGTATGTGCACCCACTCAATATCAAGCTCAAGGATCATAATTAATAAAAATTACAGATAAATGATCTATTAAGAGAAAGGTTTCAACCCCGACGATCCTTGCAAGAACTGATGTTGGCCTTTTATTGTGTTGACGTGATATTAATGTAATCACAGATCTTAATATTTTCTCAATTTAGAACCACTAAATAAGATTCGCTCGCCACTTATATGTTCACTTTGTATTTTCTTGACATAATTGTTAACATTAACACGTTTTTGACTTTTCTGGACCGATGATCACGAAGTTTTGTTGTGTGAATGATTAGACTGATAAGATTCGAAGGGTTCGAGATTGCCGCAAAGTTGTATGATTTCTATAGTAAAGGTACTGAAACAAAATGACATTTTCATGCATTACGCAGGAACGGTTTTTCTTTAAACTTCTTATGATATAATGGACAACCCTTCATGATTTACCAGCATTCCCTTCAAGACAATCCATTCTAGCGAGACTAATTTTAAAAAATATGTTCGCACATTCCCTGAGGACAGTTAGATCCATTTGCTTCTATAATTATACAGGTCTTAAGACTTAAATTCTTAGAATTTTAAACTCTTAGAATTGCATTTGAATTCTACACTTTAGACAATTATCATAGCAACGATACTAAATTATTAAACATCTATTAGAATATTACGTATGATTGTTGGATCCGATTGCAATTAAACCTCATATAATGATGAAGGGAAGTAGCCTTAAAGCTCTAACGATATTAGTATGTTAAGACATTTACAATTCCCCTGGTAACGAAACTCATTTATGATACACGTAGAGTAAGGTGACCGATGAAGGTCACTCCGCATATGATGGTCACCCCTTGATATTTGCGCACATACACAACAGGTGGCAGTAGTAATGATGTGTACAGGTACGTGGTGACACGCTAAGAAGGCTGTCAAATTGGCTGGAAATTCTGGCAAGTAGTATTAGGGTAGTTGTGTTATAAAGTGCAAATATATACATTTACAGGGTACGTTATAAAATGAGTCATGAAAACATTGCGTTGTTGTAGGCGTAATTTGTGTTCAACCCTATTATCCCATTTGCGTCATCCATGCTCTTAGCAGAGGTTCAATGGCTGCCTAGCGTGGTGTTCTTGCAGTCACGTGTGTACAGCCTGTGACGTGAAGTGAGAGGGTGATTCTCTTACAGCGACTTGTCTGTATGATGGTCAGCGTGGCTGAAAGGTGTCAAGTACAAGTTACAGTGTTACCCCTTGTTCTTCCTTCGCGTGTGAAAGCAACACGCAAGCTTCTCTACATTGTACCCTCTTCCACTGATCAAAATACAAACTATGGCAAGAAACAAACATGTACAACCGCATCAATTCAATCCCGTTTCTCCAAATAAAATAGAAACACTTCACGATAAGCAGCTTAAAGAAGATCTCACGAGCACACGTACAACAGGCAAAGGCGATCCTTTGTCTCTTTAAGGTGCTTCAGACAGCGTTGAAGAAATGACTCCACAAACACATGGTGTTATTTACAGTTGTATCGCTTGTAACACTGGTAAGACCTTTCCTGCCAGAAAGAAACTGAAGCTGTTGGGTGATGCTTCTGATTGCTGCGTGTTTTGTGGAAAAAAATTGCTACCAGAGAAGTGCTACGAATACAGGAAGTTGGATTCAGTGTGTTTTATGTAATCTGCGAGCACATGAAACGTGCGCACAGTCTCATGGTGTGCTGACCAAAACAAAATATTTTTGCGGCAAATGTTTTGATGTGGAATAGGGTTTAGGCTCCAGACTGTGGTATCCAAAATTAAGTAAAAATTTGTGTTTAGCTAAAAACATATATTATTTATACGAAATAAATAGTGCGGATGCTTTTAAGACCCGATTCTAAAAAAAAAAATCTGGAATGTTAATGTCACAGTTTAATTTGCGAACAACCATTTAGCGTTTTCCTGAGGATTTTCATGAAAGTTTTCACGTAAGGTGCACTACTAACAGAACTGCTTTTCAGCTTGCACCTCCACAAGTCAACGTTTTTATGTACCCACTTAACGTAACTTCAAATATGTAATGTTTCCTAACATACATGTGACTATTGTTTTTTTTTATCAAATTGTATTATTTCTTTAATATGGCCATCATAGGTGATGAGTGTGTCCATCATTGGGTATTCCTATGACAGTAATTTTGAACATTTACACATTTCCTCTCTGTTCTCCATAAGTACTACAGTATAGTTCATTTTTTACCTTTTAATGGTACACGGATATACCAATGTTTGAAACTCACCTAGCGTGACTATTTTCTATTTAGATATTTTGAAGTTGTAAGGAAAAGTTTTTAGGGGTGACCATCATCGGTCACCTTACTCTATTCGAACATTACGCAGGAACGATTGATCCGATTGCAGTGAAACATGGCATAACGATACAGGGAAATGCTCTTGCTGATTTTACAGTATTACAATGCTCAGACATTTAGTGATAAAAATACTCAATGATTAAAACATATATTCGAGCATAACGGAAAGACGATTGAACCGATTCCAGACTCACTTCATATAATAAGTTGATACTCTTAGGAATTTAGCCATACTGGTATGTTAAAACATTTTAAGGGTCAGGGGGAAAACAAGCTGTCCATTTTCGTTTTCTTTCGGATTTTGTGCTTTTTCTGTTGGCGAAACGTCCTACTATTGAACGAAATATTCCTCCCGTGCTGAAACGTAGAACTGTCCATGGAAAAAGCGGGAAACGGATTGGAGAACTCATTGCTTTGTACAAGGTTTCCAACATTAAAACACGTTTTCCTTTGGAAAGCATTTTCGTGGCATTCCTTGCTTTTTCTCCTTACCCTTCATTTAACGTTTCCATGGTAACAGGACTCAATTTGGTTTGTAAAACATTGCATTAAATGTCAACCACTTGTTCTATCTAGTTTAGTAATTGAAGGTTTTCCTTGCAGATATGTGACATGTTTAAAAATGTTGTTTTTTGCTTGGGTAAGTAATCGGCGCTAGCTTAACCGATTCATCTAGTCTAATTTTGAAATTAAAAAAAAAAAGGCCTGAAGTTACAAAAAACATTGGCTATCTACAAAAAATAGATAACTTCAATGTGCTTCTATAGGTACATACTTTATAGGTCTTTTCTACTAAACCCAGACAAGTCAAACGAAACTAAAACTCTTTTATGCCTGCCTAAACATTTTCTTTTCTTGGACATGTATCGATTTTTGAATAAACCCTTTAATTGTGGACATCGTACTAATGATAAATTAAGGTTGCATATCATTGCGGAGTTTGGTTGTTCATTTATTTCCCTGAACAGTTTGCTATTGATAAGGCGTAGAAGCAGCACTGTAAAAGTATACATAGGAAGTTTTCACGTCTGTTTTAAAAACGTATTTTTATATCCACCATTAATTGCATTGAGTATCCTTGTTTTCGCCTTCGATAGCAAACTCATTTTGGTTCAAACCAAACAAACAAATCCTATTTTCGATTGACTTTATTTCTCCTTCTTTCTTATCAGCTAGCTCCGTCTTAATTCTAAGTTGTTCTGTCCCAGATGTGTGTAGGCGTTTCTATTTGTTTTTGAGCGTGTAATAAAAAAAAGGTGTCTGTGTATCTACTCTTCACAGATATGTGAGACAGGTGCTCCTAAAGTGTAGTTGTAGCAAATAAAACCTACTGGGATAAAGAAGTGAGAGATCCGTGATAGACATGTTCTCCCTGTCATTAAAGATAGTGGTAATACCGAATTGTGTGTTTAGCACTTCAACGGTATTAAGGGAGAACGAAATTCTTCCCGTCTAAGTAATCAATTGCAAGTGTCGGAACAGAAGGGGAAAACGCTCTGTGGATCTACTTCTCCTGCTCGTAATTGAGGCCACAAAGCTTGAGTTATACAGCCCCACTTTTAGCTCACTCACTCACACAGGAACATTAATCTTAATATAGACTGCGATAACGTGCAATTTTGCTGCCAATACTGTGGCAATATTGATCTAACTGGCATTATTACTCACCGTGAATCACACACACATCTATCTATATTATTAGATAGATAGATTCATTCATTCTATTGATCTGTGAAGGTTACACATAATTACAATACACCAGAGAATAAACCTTAACTCTTGTTCGAAAAACAAAATTGTTACACTACATTTTGCAATTACGAATAAAATCATACGTGAATCTAACACACTTAACTACCAACATAATAACTTAAAAATGAAATTGGATGCCACAAGGCAACAAAATGAACATTACATTTGAAGCCCCCCATAGGATGAAAAATCTTGTTTCTAGGTTTCCTTGCTTTAAAACATATAAATATTCTATATAGCCCAGGAAATAAAGGTTTGATGTCGGGAATAATTAGGAGAAAGCTGAATTTTGGCCAGTTGTTACATCATTACCAGAGGTGCATTTTCCCAAAAGTCCCGCTCCTCTCCCTTGTGCTTCCCCCCAATTCCCGCACCCGAAGTACAAATTTACAGACTTCCAGAAATTGTACTATATCTCCGTAAGTAACAGACATAGCGATAAGATTCCCTTTTTGTTATAATTCCTAGATGACAGGCTATAAAATTGGTCATCATGCGTGTTGCGCTATTGCTAGTAGTTTTGCCGTGATTTAGATCCAAAGCGCAAAATAAGGATATTTTGCTTTCAATATTTACACTTTTTACAGTGGTTGCCAAGATACTCTTTTTAATTACATAGGTTCCATAGTAATTGTAAAATAACAACAACTGACAAACGGAAATGTTGATATTGTAAATAGAAGCTTTGATGTTATTAAAACAGAAGGATCCAAAATTTGTAAACTTTTGCGATTCATGTCTGAAAACGCTTTGGTTGCCTGTTTCAGATGCTGATTCTGAGAGATTTTTCTCTCAGTATAATTTGATAACTGATAGACGCTTTAGCATATCTGAGAAAAACATTGAATCATGTGGAATGCTGCAATTCGGAGATATAGATATGTGAAACTACTGCTTGTTTCTGCAGAGGAATATGAAATAAATATTGTTAAATCAAGAAATAATGCATTTTTAAATGACGTCTCCAAATAAGTTAATAGGACCACACTCTTCAAACCATTTAGCCATTGTTTGACCTAATGATCATACATTACTACAGGTATTAACCGTATTATTAAATTTATTAATAATGTTAACTAATACTTTATATAAATGGGTTATTTTTCAGTTCAAAGATAAGAAAATTCGATGTAAATTGCAGTATACTTATGGAAATTAATCAATCGCGAAATGCAATGAACAATCTCCGCTAGCACGAATTAAAAAAAACACAAGTGATAAAATTAATCTCCATAAATATCCGGTCCTGATGATGGCTTATAACTGCAGTATATACCCAGATATCATTGATAGCAAGTCTGACGGGCAAAACCTCATTTTAGGCCTTTGTGGAGAGTGTAATTTGATTTGATGCAGCTTGTAGGATTAAACAAGCAATATGGATGGAATTGTTTCATGAACAATCTTATTAGTAAATATGAAAAGAATGAATCGATGTGCATAAAATCAGTATAATTTATAAATTTTCATCCTAGTACTATTTATACGCCATTGTGTTTGACAGCAGATCAAGATAGAAAACCCAGCTGTTGATCATCACATTTGATCCACCTATGTTGAATTGAATTTGATTGAATTATGACCTTCAGGCATCTATGGCTCCGACCGGAATAGGGTAGGAGAAAGGATGAACTGTGAACCCGAATAGTTCTTTCTCCTTCCAACTTTTCATGCAGTCCATTGTTTTATTTCACCCTAACCTCAATAATGTCCGTAATTCTCTTTCCACTATTACAGTTTCTCTTTCAAGTAATATCCCACTTAGAGCACAATAAATCAAAATCAACCATTCCTCTTCTATTGTATTTCTAATAAATAAGTAATTTGTGAAGTTTAATGCATTCATTCCGCTACGTAAATTTTCACAAGATCCTGACAGTTTCTTAACAACGGTAATCGATTACCACGTTCTGTTAGAAGATAATAAATATAACCTACAGCATTCAATTGACAATACATCATCATCAAAGGTAAGCTATAATAAAAATTAAAATTACCAACTAAATTTAATTTCCAACTAATATGACTGACCTTATCGTAATAAATTCTATGAGGTTTTACTTGCTTTTCGTGAACAAAGAAATGGTTTAAAATTCACGTACCTTCTTTTATTTTACTACCCACATAACAATTTCAACTTGACTCAAAAGTTAATCAAGCTTACTTTGATAAGTGGAATGATGACTTGATGCAGGTTTAGCAATTTAAGCCGAAATGTTTAAACAATGTCGCATTAAGCACTCTAGTTTACAGAAATCAAGGTTGTAGTATCCTTGCCAGGACAAGAAAGGAAAATAAATTGTACTTCTTACAAAAATAAAAACGTTGTTCTGGATAGCAATCGAACCGAGGGCCATTGGCACACTAATCCGATGCTGTAGTAATTAAACCGTGGAATCACACTTCCGAGTTCGACTTCGAAGCATTGTTTATACTTAGTCCAGGAAATCAGATCTCAAGCACCTCTAGTAATTGGCGAAGATTAGACAACGTCGAAATAAGCGTGCCAAATGATGGAACTTCAGTGCGCTGAGACGACAGTGAAAGTGCAACAAAAAATAAACAAATAAATAAAATAAAGTTTGACAAGATTCCTCGCACAGTTGCTGATTCCAACAAGCTTGAATTTGCTTCGTTATAACAACCAAACCATTTGTATTTCCAAAAAGTTTATTTCATGCTTGGTTATTAAGTTCAACATAATATTAAGCTTAACAAGCCCGACGCAAGCGACGTACAATCTTGTTGCATGCTGGCATGCTATCTGGGTACGTAATATATCACATGAAAGTCCGTCAAAATACACTACCAATTCATAACTTATTTTACTTACCACTACAAAGCAAGGATATATTGTCATAATCGTCATGTTGAAAATGCAATTTTTGCAATGTATTTGTTGTATGGGACGGTTCATCAGCTATTCATTGATTTTAAGAAAGCATATGATTTTATCAAAAGGGAAAAGTTATACAGTATCATGATACGATTTGGAATTCCGAAAAAATTGGTTCAACTAGTGAAGATGTGTCTCAGCGACCCCATAAGCAGAGTACGGATAGGTAATAATATGTCAGATAGTTTCAAGATTCGCAACGGATTGAAACAAGGCGATGCCTTGTCACCACTACTGTTTAACTTCGCGTTAGAATATGCGATTTTAAAAATTAAAGTTGACAAAAAGGGACTATCATTGAATGGTTTGAATCAACTGTTTGTATACGCGGATGATGTAGATTTAATAGGGGACGATATAGATGCACTACAAAGCAACACCGATGTCTTAGTAGAAGCGTGCGATGAGATAGGTCTACAGGTAAACATAGATAAAACAAAATACATGGTAACAAGCCGAAGCACAGGGAATGAAGGAATTAAAAACATAAGAATTAGGGATGAGGTCATAGAGAAAGTAAACAAATTTAAATACTTGGGAGCATACGTAACAAGCAAAAATGAGGTCACGGAAGAAATAAAAAGTCGCTTAGTATCGGGGAACGCATGTTTCTACTCAGTCCAAAAACTTCTAGCATCGCGATTAATATCAAGGAAATTGAAATTAAAAATATACAGAACGGTTATTCTGCCGGTAATAAATACTTTACGGTTCCGAAAGTTGGAGTACGACCATAGCAGATGAATATAATTTACGTGTTTTTGAAAATAAGGTTTTGAGAAAGATATACGGGCCGAAACGAGAGGAGATTACTGGAAAATGGAGCAGACTGCATAATGAAGAACTCCACGGACTGTACGATTCACCAGATGTTGTAAAAATAATGAAATCGAAACGACTAAGGTGGGCAGGGCATGTAGCTCGGATGGGGGAAAAACGAAGATTATATTCAATCCTGGTTGGAAGGCCTGATGGAAAGAGGCCATTGGGAAGACCGAGACGTCGTTGGGAGGACAATATTAGAAGAGATCTTCGAGAAGTAGGTGTTCGTGATGAAAACTGGCTTGATACTGCCCAGGATGGAATCCAATGGCGAACGTTTGTTACTGCGGCGATGAACTTGCGAGTTCCATAAGCCATAGAGTTAGTTAGTTAAATTTGTTGTGATGGCCAAAGTGATTCTCCTAGCGAATTGTCAAAGCAGGTTTCTTTATGATCTTATTGACGGTTTTCTGGTAATGTTGATAGAGACTAAACGTGGGTCCCACAGTTGTGCTATAACTCATGTGCTGATAATCTTAGAGATTGGTTGAGGGACACACTTACCTCAATGCCATTCGCTCTACACGCGATTTGGCGTAGGCCTCATGCCCATACAAGTCACTGCTATATTTATGTAACATTATTAGTACATTTCTGCCACTTGTATGTCACATTATTGGTTTGCCTATTTCTCAAATTCTGAGCCTGATAGACAGAAAGGATTTCACTGCAGTTATCAGTCATACTGATGCTATGATACTTGCATCAAATTTCTCAGGAAAGAAATAAAAGTTCGTACACGAAAGTACAACAACCAAGGGCCTTCTTTACGATCCTCTATCATAAGTGGAATGTATCCATGTCATATTTGAAACCCCGTTCCAACTAAATCACACAAAAGGAAATACTTATATAATACTGAAGGAATCCTGTCATGAACGTCTTCGGTGAAGAAGCCGGACACCTTGCCAGTTGCCGTTAACAACTATCACTAGAAATATTTCCGACAAGAAGTTTTCTCTGGCTTTGCCACTTTCTCGAAGTAGATGGCAGATGCAAAAGGTGGTCATATCTTTTTCCAAAGAGAAAAAGGAAGGAAGAAGAAAGAGGAAAAGTAATGGAAGAATAGTAAAGAAACAAGCGGCAACGTTTGGATCAAAACCACAGAGATTCCTTCCACATATCTGTAGTTTTGGAGAAATATTTTGTGACCTAAGGCTTTCTTGTTTTAAACGGTTCTTTACACGTACGAGAATTTGAAGTTTTTATAACACATATTCCTACGCAAGAGACTCCGTTAGTGACTCCAAGGAAACTTGAAAACTAACATAAGGTATGTTCAAGAAGAAAACTCGTGAAGTAGATAATATCCGACCAAAACCATTGAAACATCGTGCTAGTAAATTACTAATACTCTTAGCATTTTTCTTTAGTGCTGTTCTGAATGTTGCTGTTTACTTTGTGTATAGAAAAAAGCCTGCATAACAACTATTCCAAACTAAAGGGGGAAAGTCCACAAATCTCTGAGCTATAGAACAAATAATGTACCGTACTATGAAATCGAAGAAAATGGGTTGAACGAGACTTTCACAAAATAACTCCATTATATTAAGGTTCATTTATTCCTTATTTTATCTAGTGAAGTATCAAGTCTAAACTATACACTCAACAGTTTTTACCTAGGTTTTCCTCAGTTTTAGCAGGTGAATGTCTGAATGCTGTATTAAAAGCCTTACATTGGCTATGCCGACCTGAGCAGAAACCATATTTTCTAATTTCATGAAAGTATACAATATTTTGACTGCTTTGTGTGTTTCAAATAAATTGTGGAATCATTAGTGTTTAAGAATATTGTTTTTCATGTTCTCTAAATCTATATTTCTTTTAAAAAAATCAAGTTTGTGTTACGTAGACTTGCAGAAAAGTTACAAGTTATAATTAAGGAAAAAATTATGATTTTGATGTAAAAAGGAGTGCGGGGCTTAAAAATATGTTAACATCACATAGAAAATACATCTTTTTAGTTGATTCTCCCTTTTCCAAACTTTACAATAATGATTTAAACATTATTATTTTTTTTTATTCTGATTCAAATGAGGACAGTTGCAGGATATTCTCCGAATATCCTGATCTAAAATTTTCAATTTCACGAAAGTATAGATTATTTTTATTGGTTTCATGAGCTTTAAATCAAATGTGGAATAATTACTATTCAATAAAATTAATTTTATTTTTATCTGAATCTTTATTTCTTTAAAAAATCAAGTTTGAGTTTCACTTGCAACAAACTTGCAGAAGACTTTGAAAGTTATAAACTAAAAGAATTGATATCCAAAGATGAAATGGAGGCAACTTCCGATTTTTTCTGTACATCAAGCCTCTGTAGGTACAAATACAATTGATATTAAAGATTGAAAAGTATGTGACTGGACCGGTGATCGAACCCGGGACCTTTGGGTTACCGTCCGGGTTCGATCCCCGGTCCAGTCACATACTTTTCACTCTTTAATATTAAAAAAATTGAGTTAATTCGCTGAAATATGATAAACTAGTCATCTGAGTTATTTATAGTGATAATAACTGTGTATTTTCTGAGATTCTGCCAACGTTTTCCCTTTAGAGAGAAGCCTGCATCACTGGGAATTTAAAGATTGTTGGGCGGTGCGTAAACGTTTTCATTAACACATAATCTGATAAATATTATTTCACATATTCCAAGTCTTGTGTTAAAATTCTCAGGTCACACTGCTTGAGGGGTTCACACCTTCTTTAGGTGCTGCGAGATTTTAACGCCATCGGGTCGAGTTGGTTTCCATCTAACATAACCGTTCGGCTAATTTACGCCAAGTCAGACCAGCTATCGAAATTTTGGGGCTCACGGTCGGCATTCGGTAAACCGGTGGTGGCCGGTGTTCCGTAATCAAATAGTAACTCATGTTACGCAATCGCTAAATTAGCTACTGTATGCCTTACCAAGCTGATGACGCTCTGTCACAAGTGATTGGGTTAAGCCAGTATTACGTGTGCATGTTTAGGTGTTATTTTAGCAAATTATTATTATTATTTAGCCTAAATCCTGCATATATCGACCACTCATAATCTATTTTCACGTCAACTACATTTTCCATGTTAGATGTTTGGGAGTAGGACAGTCAATCAATTGTTGCGGGTTCAATTCTCCTTAAAATCTATCTATTCAGCTGTCCCAGAATTCTGGTTTGCAAGTATTCAATACTTTTATTGAGCTACTCAGGTAAGGCTGTACCTTTTTTCTTACAAGTTCTTCCTTGTAATAAAAGATTGTAATAAAAGCTAGCATTTTGCAAACAGCAAAAATATCTCTCTGCAGTCATCCTTTATGTTTATTAGGGGGTCTTACGGTTCAGTCATAAAAGAATCAGTACAAATATAACATTTTCCACGCTACCTTCAGTATAGGCAGGTGCAGAACAGAAAATTTCTAGAAACTCACCGAAGCTTCTGTTTTCAAATGCACGACTTTCATTGAATAAGCACATTTCAATTAAAACCAACCATAGCCACGTTTACCACCTTGCAATACAACAAGAAATATAGTATGGTTATTCCAAAATACTGCATTATAGAGGAAACATCTAAGTTCAAGTTAGGTGAAGAATCTTACAATATTTCCTAATACAAATTATAACAAACTAATTAACAATAATGTTGTATACACTGAAAAACTTAACACATTAAAAATTTCTAATTTTCTCAGTTATGAACAAATTTAATTTCTATGAAGTTCTCAAACTATGATCCTTAATCGTCCAACCGAGTAAATTGAAATACATTGTATAAAAATAATAATTTAGATTATCGCGTTGTACGGCATCGTAAACTGTTTGGCAAACGCAAGCGGGGCGGCCAACGGCAAACGGTAAGCGGACAAAGGCGGTATCCCTGTCTGCGCGGGCGAGCGGCAACAGTACAACAAGATGGCGGCTAAAGGGTGGGGAATGGACTGCACCGAAAAATGCCATATCTCTCTTACCATTCGCTCGATTTCAACAATGTTTCAGGGTAGCTGCGTAACAAATATAGCAACACTACCAAACAAAAAAAAAACACTCTCAAGGCCATATAATAGCAATAAAACTAAACATTCCTCGATGTTACACAGTAACTACTGGCCCTGGCTGATATTTTCCTGTATTATTTCTCCTCCCTTTCCCCAGTGTGAATCTTAAATACCTGGATGCCATGAATTAAATCAATTCAATGAAAAAAAGAATAATATAGAAGTGTTTACTGGATAAGGAAGCAATATTCACTTCCGAAGCGGTTATCTCATTAACACAAAGACAATGAGAACTCGGAATGGTCGAGAGGTTAGCACGCGTGCTTTTTGTGCTCGTGGTCACGATTTCAATTCCTGCTGGAGTCCGTTGAATGCAGTGTTTCGGAACCTGCTTCACGAAGAGCGACTTTCAGTCATTAGAAGCTCGTTGAGCACGTTAATAACAAGAACTAAAAAAAACTTTGAAAATTATAGCCTTAGAATTCCCCAGAATAATATAGCTCCCAAAATCAGCAATGTACGTTCCCAGAGCAACCCTAGCAGGTCTAAGGGTGGCACAAATGAAAATATTCTGCTGACTCGCAAAAAATATTTGAGTGACTAACCTGAAAACAATAGTTATTGTTATTTGGTCAGTGGTAATTCTCGTTATGTATGTGTCGCTAAATTACTCAATTTCAACTGGTTTATTTAGGTCATTTTTAATAATAGGGCAGAAAGTGCAACTCTTGGTCCAATACGATAACCACATATATATATTTTTTAATTTTCATTGATGACAGTTGGCACTTCTGATAGCTTTATCAGTAATCACATGTGCTATTTGAATGTTGCTATTGCTGTGATTAGTCAGCTTGTTTGGAGTAAATTCTCAGGAAAAACAATCAGCTTAGGAAGTGCCACAACACTCTATATGGTGGTCATAACAAAAGGGTGAATATATGTGAAAAATACTTGTGGAACATTCTCAGTTTGAGGATTCAGACTAAAACTGCATCCCATGAGCACTCTAAATATGATAAATGAAGCTAGTTAAAAAAAAAGTTGTTTCTCTGCTCTTGCGTAGTAATAACTTATTTTGATTATACATTGTATATCTGGATTATGTCCAAAAGATATTATCAATTTTATTTATGTACTTCAGTAAGTAATATTGTAATTACATACACGTATTAGTGGAAAAAAAGACTTTCAAATAAATTGGAATAGATCAATCTGCCCTTTAAACTATTCTTAAATTCTCTCAGTCCAAAAACAATTCACTAATGTAAGCAAAAGATACAGTTGCACAAAGTGCCATCCTTGGTCCAACACGGAACGGATCATATCTTAGACCTGCTAGAGTTAAATAAAATTTTATTCTCGCTTTGCGCAGTAGGCAAGGTAGGAGATATTGCTTTGATTACGGCGCTATTCTTGTATTCGTGTGATGGGAAGTGATTGAAAGAGTAAATCGGAACAGGATGGTTGGTCTGAAATTTTAATTCCTTTACTCTACCATCTGAGAATTGGCTTCTATCTTACGAAAAAGTCCCAAGCATCACATATTGTCCTTAGAAATTCATCGGTGCACGAATTGCATTGATTTACCGATTCTAGGTATCTTAGGCTCAGAACGTCATCGGGACAAAATCTAAATAAACACTCTCACCTAATCAATTGATTAGTAGCTAGGTACTCGGATGAGAACCCCACGGTCCATCATTCTGAGTGAGTTTTTCCAAGGTTCTCTCAGTTTCACCAGGCGAATGCCAGGATAGGACTGGGCCGCTACCCTTCCAATTCTCCACAATTTCTATCCAAGCCAGTCAGAGATGCCTAAAAGCCATTAATAAACCGAATATAATGACTAATATCCCAATAATCTTCCTTGCTATTATTCTGCCAACGCTAACGTAAAATTGCGTAGGATAAGACAGTGACAGTACAATCTGATGAACTCAATTAATCCGAATACTCACCTTTACTAACATGAACATTATATTCAGACTGCCACAGGGTGGGGGAGATGTTGTTGGAAGGTAGGCGGTCGGGTTCTAGTTTGTAGGTACCATTCAGGCATTTGCCTGGTGTGACTGAGGGGAAAATCCTGTAAGGGCCAAAATGGGTGGTCGCTGAAAAGGTTCCCAGGGCCTTCCAATTGCTAAACCGACGCTCTACTAACTGAATTACTGTTCGTTAATGTTAATGAATATTCAATATTAAAAGGAATATCACGTTCTTCGTTATTGCACTAAATATAAACGAATTTCACGCTAATTTACTAATTTCTGTTCGTTTAAGTGCCGAACATACAAACTCTCAAGATCCTAGACCCGGCAGCTAAGAAGCCCTGATCAGGAATTTTGCCTGACACCCTAATGGGGGATGTCACATCTCGAAATAGACAAACACACACTCCACTTTAAAATTTTTACTGTTAAAAATCGGTTTACGTCCTTCAAAATTCTAGTAGATCCTCCTAACTTTGTTTCGACTTTACATTGCCCCATAACTAAAAATCATAGCAGAATCCCTGCGATTGATGAACTCAACACGTCCCTTTCCCGAAAGGAAATGAGTTGGCGGAATAGAGACTATCGAAACTATCATGGATGGGAAAATACCAGGTGTATGCATAAGTAGTTTCCGCTTTAACTAAGAGATAGCGCCAGTGAAAAGTACGCAGCGTATTCATTTGACACATACGTCATTTTGTTCGTCTGACATTAAACTACAAACACACACAAGTTGAGTCTGCCAAACACTAGCGCCTTTGTTTTATCGTTCAGTGATCATGTCGAAGTTTGTGCCTGACAAAGAACATTTGCGGCACGCATTGCTTTTCTTATTTAATCGAAAGGAAAAGACTGTTGAAAGTCATCGTGTGCTGGTAGAAACATATGGTGAACACTCTCCATCGATAAGAACATGTGAGACATGGTTTCGACAATTTAAAAGTGGTGATTTCAATGTGAAAGACAGTGAACGCTCCGGTATACCACAAAAGTGCGAAAACGAGCAATTTCAGGTGTTATTGGAAAATAACCCAACTCAAACTCAACAGCAATTGGCAAAAGCATTACCTGGTAAATGTGTCACAAGAAACAATCAGCAGACGTTTACGAGCAATGGGGAAGATCAATAAACTGGGTAAATGGGTCCCACACGATTTGAATGAACGTCAAATGGAAAATCGCAAAGTCACTTGTGAAATGCTGCTTCAACGCCACGAAAGAAAATCCGTTATATATCGAATTGTGACGGGTGACGAAAAATGGATTTATTTTGAAAACCCGAAGCGGAAAAAATCTGGCTTTCACCTACCGAAGCCGGTCCTTCAATACCAAGGCCAAATCGCTTCGGCAAGAAGACCATGCTTTGTGTCTGGTGGGACCAGAGCGGTATTGTGTATTATGAACTCTTGAAGCCCGGCGAAACCGTTAATGCACAACGCTATCGCGAACAAACGATTAATTTAAATCACTCATTAATCGAAAGACGACCGGAATGGGCCCGAAGACATGGCAAAGTGATTGTGTTACACGACAATGCGCCGTCTCATACAGCAAAACCAGTGAAGGACACCTTGAAATCGCTTGGATGGGACATCTTTCCGCACCGTCCGTACTCCCCAGACCTGGCGCCATCTGACTATCACCTTTTCGCATCAATGGGGCACGCGCTCGCAGAACAGCACTTCAGCAAACTCTACTTACATCCTCCCACGTTTGACTTTATACCCTCAAAACTGAAAATCCTTGCGGAATCTCTGGTGAACTCGAACTAGAGAATAACTGACTCCGTGTTCTTCTACCAACTGTTTACATTTAACAAAGAAAGCAAAAGGCCACCCTAGCCATACCACGACTTTATACCCATTTTTTTAGTTTGTTATCATCTTGTGTGGTGCGTTTAATATCTCTTCTTGTTTTCTTTAATTTTCGAAATAATCGACCGCGAAATGGGAACATTCACAGTTCGTCAAAACAAATACTACAATGCTCTCTTCACAATTAGTTTCTCAATACTTTTGCCAAAACCGTTACCATAATGTTCGTATTCCTTTTCAAAATATTAATATTATTGTATTAAAGTTATTGTTTTTATCCGTTTGTAGCTGCGATTAAGCAAAAGAATAGCATAGTGCTTCAGGCCTTGTATTCACACGAAACTTCTTCGGTTTGCACCACTGAATTCACCATTCGATTGGCGTGTCTGTTGTCTGTGTCCGTGTTTGTTGATATGTTAATTCGCGGTTGACCACCTGAATTCGGAACTGCAAAGTGCTTTAGTCACCTGTGCAATTTTGAAAACAAAATGTTTGGTTCACATCTACACGGTGTTGCAAGAAAAAAACAACAAAAAAAACAGACTCACAAGATTCCTGATATGAAAATAAGAAGCAAAGGTGGAGGTTATTGAGAGTGCAGAAATGTTTCGTTTCGGCGTTATAGAGAATACTTGGGAATCCCCTACTTCTTTTGAGCGATCCCTTGAGCATCCATTGCACAATTTCAAATATGCATTTTTGGATACAGCAGGTTTGAAGTCTTTGAGGATACCATGCCGCCTCAGTTCTACTGCTAATTGTATTGAAAATATCAAGCTGTGCAGGTCATTTCCCCACACTTTCGGAAGCTTATAACGCCGAAACGAAGCATTTGTGCATCCTCAATGGTCTATAGTTTTTCTCTTATTATTTTCACGTCAGGAATCTCGTCCGGTGGTTAGTAGCATATGTGAGAGATCCTTACACTCCATATCACGTGATCATCTTATGACCTTATCCGTTTACCTACTGAAATCATGTTATCTGTTGACCTACTTATATCAGGTTATCTTGTCCTGTGACCTTAGGATGTGATCACCTTTCACGTAATGTTGATAAAGTTTAAAATATTTAGAGGGCAGTAGTGTTCAGGGCTGGAATGGTAAGATTTTTTGGGGGTACACGCTGCTCAATAAAAATCCGGATTTGGGAACACGTTCCTTTATATTTATGCACTGAGGTGGGTACACGCTGTGATTTATACTATTATGTGGGTACACGGCGTGTACCCGCGTATACCCTCCATTCCACCCCTGGTAGTGTTGTATACATCATACTTGACTTGAGCTTCACAGTCATGGCCAAGCTGGAGGAGCAGCAGCAAAATCATCGATGTGCAGAAGAAATTGACTTGACAGCAGAAGATGATGACGAAGTGAAGACGCTAACATTACTTAATAACGGTAATGTAGAACAACAAGAAGAATATGATACAGGAGATCGTAAAATATATAGTTGTTTGAGATCGAAAATAAAGACTGAACTACTATTTTCATCATTCTTATCATCTTCTTCTGTAGTAAAGTAGGAGAATTATGATGACGATATTAGAGAGGTTTATTTCTCTATAGTTCCGAAGAAGTAGCAGACAACGAAGAAAAGTGTGTTAAATGGAGTGGTGTGTCCTGCAAAAACTTTACTTTTATGCAAATACTTGCATGAAGCACACAGCACTAAGAGTAGCTAAAGCTGCAGCAGCAGCACCAGAATCCCCAGCTTGGGTGAAATCTGCCAAAGTATTAGTGAAAGCAGTATCACCTCCAGTTGTAGTGAAACTTTCAACTTCACGAACAATAATGATATCATCAACAGAATCAGCAGCACAAACAGTAAGTCGAAAAGTGAAAACTACTAAGTGTGGGTGTAAAAACAAGTGGGTAGATGAAAAATGTGTTAGTCGAACGTTAAAGAAGTGGAAACAAAAAGCTTTTATGATATGTGAATCTTGTTTTCATGGTGAATATAATGAAACTGCACATACATGTTTAGGTTATATTGAACCTGATGAACTGATTACCGAAGAAGGAATTGAAGAGCATTATAGAAAACGTATCTGGAGAAGTATCTTGAACCCGTCTACATTAAGTGAGCTTTATCGTACATATATAGAAGATCCCTGTGAACTGATTAATGATTATGATGATGAAGTGATAATCATAAATATGAAATATGAGCTGCGACGTGTGGTAAAGGTGTATATGTGAAATATTGTTGACATAATACACGAAAAAGACAAAAAAGAAAAGGAAAAGTGAAAATATAAACTTTGTATAGGAAGACCAAGAAGTGAAAATGTCAGACTTTTCATTTAGTGGTGTTTATATAATGGAAGGATGCGTTTTAAAAACATTTTGAAAATATTTAAAGGGGAATCCCATTCGGTGTAATGACTGTAAGTTAAAGATTCCTCATAATAATTGTATATATGTGCGGAATACAGGGGAATTACTTTCAAAACATTTGATGAAAAAAGTGAATGATCATGAACTATTTCTCGAGTACTATAAAATTTTCAAACGACAGGGTAATCCAGGTGTTTCCATGAATATTTTTATCAAAACTTGTAGAGAATTAGTGCGCAATAGTGAATTCATTGCACAACTCATATCCGAAGTTATTTGCGAACAATTTTCTTTGGAAATGTCTCTAAGTGTGTCTTCAAGACAAGCATTACAGACATGAAATGTTTTAAAATCTCTCCACATGAGTTTATTATGAGAGAATTTGGTATAGTTTCGTGCGATGCTATTCTTTTATTCCACTGTTTAGTAAACCTTCGGTGCGACTATTAAGAAAATAGGACTAGGCTATATGTTTATATATGTCCTACGAAAAAATGTTTATGACTGAACAGATATTCGTTTGACCTAGCTATTCATAATGAAGGATAACTTAACCATTTTACAAAAATCCATCCTTTCCTACGTCAATACCTTTTCAATTGAATACATTTTTGCTTTTCTACAAATACATTTTTAAATTCCTGTTGAAAAAATGATCCTGTAATAGGATCGGCATTCCAATTTCGAATTATATCGTAATGTTCCTTTGGGAACACATTGTTGTTTGTGGAAATATAGGTAGAGACAAAGAGACACGGGGTATGAGTTTTGCCCATCACCAATTTTATTATACAATAATATAAGTTCTTTAGATTAATAAAAATTGTCTCCCGTACCAAAGGAATTATATAAACTGAAAAATTATAATATAACTTTTCTGGCTTCTTCTTCTTGAGTGTAGGCCTCGTAGAAGAGAGAAGGATTTGGTATAGCACCAGTCCGCAGCAACTGAGTACAGGAAGGAAGGTACCAGTCCGACAGCAACTGAGTACCGGATTTTGTGCCAGTCCGTAGCAACTGAACACAGGGTCAATTAGGTAACCCACCTGTCCGACAGCAACAAAGTGAGCTGGATAGGAAACCCTCCAGTCCGAAAGCAACTGAGAGAGCGGGTTGAGGAAGCACACCAGTCCGACAGCAAATGAGTGTACAGGTAGGAAGGAGCGTACCAATCCAAGGCAACTGAGTACTAGGAAAGAGGAGAGAAGTGATCACCCAGGGAAGTGATGGTTTATATTGGTGTGTCGGACTTTTTATAGACCTAAATTTGCTGATGCTGCTGACTCCTCCTTCGTATCGGTGGTAGCTCCATCGGTGGCTTCTTGATGAAACTCAATTTGTCGTCTGCGCTATTTACGTTTCCTCTTGATTGTTTGTGTAGTAACACTCGTATCACACAGGTAGTACACACTACTATCTTGTTTATATTTTGATTATGAG
The DNA here is from genome assembly GCA_022664845.1 of Lepisma saccharinum. Classification (NCBI taxonomy): domain Eukaryota; kingdom Metazoa; phylum Arthropoda; class Insecta; order Zygentoma; family Lepismatidae; genus Lepisma; species Lepisma saccharinum. Next base: position 27,943 of record JAGDQP010008431.1, on the reverse strand, counting down.
AGACACGTGCTGACCACGCGGCGCGGCACTTGGAACGTTACATTCCTCCTCCCCCGTTAAATATAGGGATACAATTCTCTGGGAACTATATTTCTAATTCTTCTGTCGTAGAACGTTCCATCCCCATAATTTACACTATACACTTATAATACTATATAAAAAACTATACATCTGTCGGTTATATATCATTTACACTGCGTAGTTTTGATGTTTGGATATCAGGTTTTTACTAATCCAAGCAGATTCGGTCTTTAAGACGTCATTATCCTCAGGGTAGCAAGGTGTATCCAATTCTTCAATACCTGTAGACAAGATCAATTATTGATGTCGGTAAACTTGCACTATTCAGTTCCATAATTTGTGGTGAGAAATTTTGTTCTTTGTTTGCACTGTTATGAGTGATAGCACTATAAATGTCTGGAATTATGTTAAGGGATAGACTATCCGTGGGTTTCGCATGATTGGTCTTTAAAGTTCTTTGAATTTTAAACAACGAATAAACAATAACAACTGCTATTACTAAGGCCAGTATGCTAAGAACAACGATAATTTCAAGTATGGGCATTATTTCTGCAATATATAATTTAGGTGTTTTGTATTAATTTGGCGATTTTCGTAAGCGATAATATGTACAGTACAATATAATAGCTATAATTAAAAATAAAATTAATAATAAAATGATTAGAGCGAAAGCTGGTCATGGCAGGAAAGCGGTTTATTTCGTTTACTGTACAGTAAATGGTAAGTAAAATCCATTTCTTTCTTTCTTTGCGTTCTTTTTTTGTTAAAATTATCCATCCATGTCTTGCATGCATTCATGTTCTTGTGTATGTGATAGTCTATAACCATGCTCCTTGAAGTACTGGAATGCGCCACCATCTGGCGCGGATGCTGCCACAAGACATTCAGTATTCTAGTGCGTAATATATGAGTTACTCCTTCTGTCGGTTAAGCAGCTACTCTCGTGAAAATATGTTCTTTCTTTCTTTCTTTCTTTTCCTCTCTCAATGTGACTATTTCATAGTCCCTTTTTTCAGAACTTTTATTGTTCCTTTTTGTCGTAATATGGTTTCATTCGGTCGACAGCAATAAACTGCTCTGTCGGTCGACACTGGGGAGGCATTTGTAATTTGTATAGGTTTGCATGTATTTTTTCTATTACCGTGGCTGGTCCAATATTCACATCAGTCCACGACTGGAACGTTTATACGTTTCGGGGAGCGAACCAAAATTTTACTTCCTATAGCAAATTCAGTTTCTGTGTGCCTCTTATCGTAAATTTTTTTCTAGTGAAGAAAATGTTTGTGTACTTCATCGGCGGCTTTCTAACGTATTTCAGGTGATCTGTCTCGATGTACTTGTGTGTGTGGCGCTACCCCTAGGTTACAATCCGCCACTGTTCTTGGTAAATATCCCATAAGTAAGAAATGAGCCGATTCTTTTAAATTAGTCTCAATGGCCGCGTTGCAAGCAAAAATTGCTTTGGGTAGATGTTGAGGCCAAGAATCCATGTCCTCTTGTGTATAGAATTTTAAGACATTTTGGATATTACGTCCTGAAAGTTCGGGCAACCTGCTTCTGCTGTGGGAGTACGATGGACTATACTTTAACTCGAAGTTGTATTTCTCTGCTAATTTTCTTACGGCTTCGCTTTTATGTACTGGATGAGAGTCCAAAGTAACAGTTTTGGGAAAAATAAAAAAACATTATAACCTGGTCTTCTAAAAATTCGGTGACGGTTTGGGCTGAAACAGTATCAACGATTTGCGCCCGTAAGTATCGTGTTGCGGCCTCGATTCCTAAATGGATAAACCTCCTTGTCCCTTTTTACGGAATAGGTCCAAAGGTATCAAATATTATGTTTTCTGATATTTTATGTACAGGATGTTCCAAAAGTTCGGCCTGTTTTTTCCTTGGCTGGTTCTTAAGTCGTTGACAACTTTCAAAGATGCGAATTTTATATCCTAAAAAAGCTTTTAAGTTAGGCATGTAGTACTTTTGTAACGTCATTATATATAGTCTGTTAAAACCAATGTGGCCAGAAGTAGAATCGCAATGTCTGTTCTCAAACCATTGATCGGCCATTTTTTGTGGAACACATAGGAGGAATATTTGCCCATGTGTTGGGTGTTTCCTGGTTCTATAAAGAACACCATCTTTTAAAAAGTAGAGCTTCGCACTTCGCAGCACCCATGTCTTAGCCGGTTCTATACTCATTAATGCATTAATTATATCAGAAAAATAAGGGTCAGTTTTTGTGCTTGTTTAAGAGTTTCTAATGATGAAAAATTTTGAATGCATAGATTCGTATCTAGGGCGTTTGATCTAAAGCTATTACTTCCTCAGAGCCATGAATATCGTCTGTTGTCTTTTCTGTGTTCGCTATCTGACATTCCAGTTTTCTTTCCTGGTTTTCCTCCGTACCATCTTTTTCTTCCTTCTCTATATTTTCTCGAGATTCAATTCGGGAGAACAGGTCAGCCGGTTGGTTAGTACAATCTTTGTGTATTACATCAAATACATAGTCATACAGGAACAGGCAAAATCTGGTAAACTTCCCAACGCGATCAGGAGCGGTCTGTAGATTAAGCAAAGAGAGAGCGTCCGTAAAAAGTTTGAATGGGCGATTAAGCAGATAGTATCGAAATTTACGACAAGCGTATAGAATCGAGTAAAGTTCGAGTAATCACGATGATGCCTTTCTTTCAGATTTTGATAGTCTGCGACTGCAATACGAGACGACTTTCTTTTCTTTAGTTTTTGGATTATAACAGGTCAGAATAGCCCCTGCCTGAATACTAGAGCTATCTGCATAAACTCTTACTTCTTGAGATTCATCGAAATGCGCAAGAGAAGGTGCGTTCAAGATATCCATCTTTAGCTGTTCAGAAAGTACATTCAGTTCAGGTGCCCAGTTAAATTTATTGCCTTTCATGAGAAGGGCTTGGAACGGTTCTATATTCTTGCTAAAGTTTTTTACGTGAGAACGAACAAAACTGCAAGTTCCAATGAATCCTTTAAGCTGCCGTTTCGTGTTGGTCTGTTTAAAATCTCTTATTTTTCTTGCTATCTTCGGAGAGATTGCTATTTCCTCTCTAGATACAGTAAATCCGAGTACTTGTAATTTTGAGTAGAGGAGGTGTGTTTTGCGAGGAGATGCGCGAAAATCATGTGATCTCAACTTACGAAGCAGCAAACGTAAGTGATCTATTTCTTAATCCGCCGTGCAATTACTCACGATATTATCATCTGCGAATTATGTTATTATATTAGGTAAACCTTCTAGCATCATTCTGGTTACTATCGAGAGCGACTGGCTACTATTTGCCGCACCCATTGTGAAGCGGCAAAATTGGTAGGTCTTCCGTGTGAGGTACCTCAAACGACATGTATTTCCAACTTTTTGGATGAAGTTCGATTTGATTAAAACTTGAAGGCAAGTCAATTGTACTGATCAGAGATTTACCCCTTATACTAGCTATAACATCGTCTGTGTTTTGAAATGGTATTGATAAACACTTCGTAAATTTATTGCATTGTATTAATGAAAGAAGTATACGAAATTCCTTAGAACCTGGCTTGCGAACAAGCAGCATGGGTGAAGAGAATTCACTCGTGGATGTTTCACGTATTATGCGGGCTCGGTTCAGCTCCTGAATTTGAGAATCTACTTGGTTCCGGACGGCCACTGGGACCGGTGGAGAACGCTTGTGAAATGTTGCTGATTTATCTATCCTGATAGAATGTACATACCCACGAAATCTTCCTAAATCTGAACCGCTATAGGCAAACGTGTCTCTAAAAGAATACAATAGTTCTGAGACTTTTTGTTTAATATTTTCTGGAAGTTTTGGATTGATGTCGAATGAGATGTCAAAACTTTTTTCAGTGTTTCTAAGGCATTCTTCAATTTCTTCACGAGATCGATATCTATATTCATCAATCGGGTCCTCTTCTTTTTCCTTATCTTCTTTTATATTCAGAACAATTTCCTCTAATTTTTGCTCTAAATACGCCACTAGTGTATTTTTAGCTAAGTATACATTTTTAGCTAAAGGGTTTATGACCATAATAGTACGTTCATTGCTTGGCATTTTAATAGGTAAATCCACTAGTGCATGCCTATCTCGCAATGTTTGCAACAATCGTACATAAAAAAATGCAGACTGTTGTTTTTCTTCTTTCCCCTTTAGTGCAATGGGTAAAAAGAAATAAGATTTTGCTTTCATTGTAACTTTCTTCGTAACATACACGTCTGCAAATTTTTGATGTCTCATCACATTTATTACTGACTGTGAAACATTTTCTCTTCTGCTATCTGATATTGGCATTTGAGTTGTTTTTGCTTTCTTGTAAAAAGAAATCCTGTTTTTCTCCAAATCAGTTTTGCTCTGCAATCTCCTTAAAATATCCTTTCCGAATAAAGGGTCGTAATAATTTTGTTCAATAATTCTGAAATAGTTAGAATAAGTTGTGTTTCATATCTTGAATTTTATCAGGGCTATGTAATTAAGTTCAACAAGTTTGTTCGCGATTCCCTTTATATGTGTTTGAAAAGGAATTAATTTACACTTCTTGGGTAGCTGTTGACGCGCCCAAAGTGAGATAGAAGCGCTGTGTCAATTATAACTGGTATCGAATTAAATTGCACATTGATTTTTATTAGGGATCTATTTTCTTGCGTATCGTAAGAAGTTGTTTCTCTTCGATCTGTTGACACCTCCTGATTGGAATATATATTGGCGAAAGAAACTTCTGTAATAGATCCTTTCTATTCACTTGTACTCTTATCATCAGTATTTAACCCTTAACTTCCTAGTGTGTCCACATGGACACGCAAATAAGGATAATTTTTTATGCCTACAAGATTTTGTGTGTGGAATTTTGTGACCTGGCTACTCTGTTACGAGTGGCTAAACATACGTGTCTTTTGTTTGCATAGTGCAAAGTCTGGATAGAAAGCAGTTGAGATTAGTCCAGCTGAATAATTTTGGCGGCGTTCCTTTACACTGGAAAAATATGAGTGTAGATACCAGGTATGTATTTATTATTTAATTATTACAGTTGATTATTGGGCCATAACTGTTTATATTATTCACCAACATTGTAGTCTAACATGTTATATTGTTGGAAATCGTGTGTTCATAATTCTATGCATTCAGCACGTAAACAAACTGATGCGTGTCCATACGGACACGCTGGGCAGTAATGATGTCAATTTGATCTAGTTATGAACGAAACTAACTGGAGGTTGTACTTTATATGACGCACTCCATGTAGGACTATCACACAATAAAACCCTTGTACACTATGCATAAAGTGTTAATTTCTCGATTCATAATATTTTTGTACTAATTGCAACACGAAAAAACCGCTAATTTAGTTTGCCATCTTGTATACAGAGTATAGAAATACTTGCGTAACCCTTTGAATGCACTATATAAAGTAAAGCTTGGGTCTAGTTAAATTATTGTAAACTATGTTTACAGAAACATCTGCCCTTCATGAATATAAACAATATATTATTACAACAATTAACAACACTACGCATTTTTCGTTTTGTAATTATTGTAATTAAATGAACAATACGATAGAAGAGTAATGCGTACTCATAATTATAGCAACATGTATGTTTTTGGGGGTAGGTTCCGGAACAGGATCCCAAGAGATCACTTCAATGTTTAAAATTGCTAAAAATGTAGGCCTAAATTTAGATCGTATAACATTCAAGACATTTCACATGCAGACCGAGCTAGAACCCTTCCCTGGACGCACTTCACAAGTAATTTCTGAATACGTCTCTGGATGGAAACCCATAATGCATTACTAAAATTAGTTTTATGAATCAGTAGAGCAATTCTAATGTAGTAGATATGTCGTAAAATATTTAAGAGTTCCCAGTGTTTTAGTTGTCATTCTCTTTTATTACTGTTTTGAAACTAAACTACATGTAACCTACATAAGTATATTTTTTTTCAGTGGATTGCAGAGCTGTCTAGCTCCAGAAGTAACAGTGCAAGAGGCATTAGATATACTCTTCGGGCAGGAGCACACAGATGCTCCAGTAGCTGATTCAATTTTCATCTCTCCACCTGATCCTGCCGTGCAGAGCGATGAGGATTCTGCAGACGAAGACGATGGGGGAACAGCAGATAATCTCAGTGGGAGACAACTTCGAGCTTCGGCAGAAATAAGGTATAATGATGTGCGAGATATCACTACAGACTTTAGCATCGTCCCACCACCTGTATCAAGAACATGGCTCAATGGGCAGTATGAGACACATTTGCCCGTCTTCAATCCCCCCAACTATGACAAGTACAAGGACTTTTCTGTCGTTGAATTATTTGAACTCTTCATTGATGATGATATAATTGATCTCTTCGTTAGCGAGACAAAGAATTATGCGCTTTTTTAAATCACACTGATCCGAATATTTCATTGGTATTTTGATTCTGAGCGGTTACAGCACAGTACCTAACAAACGTCTTTATTGGGATAGTAAGTCAGATACAAAAAATGAATAGTCAAATCATCAATGAGAAGAAATCGCTTTGAGCAAGTTTTGAGGTTTCTTCACTGTTGCAATAATAACAACAAAATGTGGAAAATCCAACCACTAATAAACAAAGTTCGTGATAGATTTATTAAACACTTTGTGCCACAAAAAATATTATCTTATGATGAGACAATGGTGAAGTATTACGGACACCATTCTCGCAAGCAGTTCATAAGGGGAAAGCCAATAAAATTTGGCTACAAAGCGTGGTGTTTATGTACTATTGAAGGTTATTTAGTTAACTTTGACATTTATCAAGGAAAATCTCCGACAGCAAAAGCAGAATATGAACAGAGCTTTGGAAAGGCAGCCGCTCCAATGATACAAATGATTGAGACTCTGCCACGAAATATTAGAGATCTTCCATTCCACTTTTACTTTAACAATTTATTTACAGGGCTAGATCTTTTGTCATTCCTCAGATAACATGGTTATGGAGGGACTGGAACCATAATACAAAACCGAATACCAAAATCTTGCCTCTTGAGACTACTAAGATTTTGGAAAAGCAGCAAAGAGGATATTTTGAGTCCGCTATAAGCAAAGAAGACGGAGTTGTTATTGCAAAATTGACAGATAATGCAGTCGTATCGGTCGCTTCCAATTGCTTAGGCACCGAACCAATCTCTGGTGTTAAGTGGTATTCACAAAAAGAAAAGAAGAATATTCAGGTTTCTCGCCCCTTTCTCGTCGGGGAGTATAACTCTTACATGGGAGGCGTGGACAGACTTGATGAGAATATTGGCATGTACCGCATACACATACGAAATAAGAAGTGGTACTGGCCTCTGCTATCGTGGCTTCTGGATGTTTCAATTCATAACGCATGGCTGATTGCTAGGAACTCCGGTAAGAAAATAACACAGCTTGAATTTCGACGCGAAATCGTTCAGGTATACCTACAGAAATATGGGTCTGCTCCAAGAGGAGCTGGACGTCCAACCGTTCATTTCGCCGCCTCATGTTCTCGAGTTTCCGATAGTATCCGCTTTGATGGTATGAACCACCTGATTCAAAAAATTGAAAAGAAAAGGAGGTGCGCCGGTGATGGTTGCAAGAAGAAGTCATCAGCAGTTCGCACACAGTGTGGAAAGTGCAATGTTGGATTGTGCATCGAATGTTTTGAGAGTTTTGACACATCCAAATAGTGAAAAAACATTTGACAAGTGCGTGGATGTGGAATACATTGTTGTGAGCGACGCTCACAGAACAGTATGTTAGGAAATATATTGTATGTATTGTTGTCAAGTTGTCAATCATTTGTACTCATAGAAATAAAAGACTTCTTTTCACAAATTACTATATTGATGTTTTCTATTTGTGTTTGTGTGTGTGTGTTTGCAAACACGCATGTGCCTGTGTATGAATGTATAGGCACAAGTTCTCATGCACATATTAAAATAAGTACCAGAAATATTTTTAACATCAGCTGTAATTCTGCTCAAAATGCACCCATAAGTGCCCAGCGTGTCCATATGGACACGGCTTACAGCCAACACATTATAACAATGACAACAAAAATTGCGTTATTTTCACATTTACTACGATCATATGGAACAAATTTAACTGAAAATACTATAAAATCAGAAAAAAAAATAATTCGGGCAGTTATGGGTTAATGTGGCGGCCGGTCCTTTCTTCTTTGGGTCAGCTTTCTCCGTCTTTGGTGATGTGACATGTCCTTTATTCTTGTGATGAGCCATCTTCTGATTGTGGGTTCGGGAGGTTGATCCATTTTGTTTGTTATTTTCTTTCTTCGCCTCTTCACTCTGTATGGCAGGTCCTTAAAGTTTCTTCTGAGCAGTCTTAACACTTTTAGTAACCTTCGCCCTCGGGCCTTGCTTGGCTTCCGACGTCGAGGGCGAACCTATTCGTTTCCCGAATTTGAATTCTTCTTGTTTTTATGCCAACAGTCTTGTGCTGTATGATTCCTCTTGTAACAAATGGCACATACGGTGACTGTACCGCTATTATTTCCAGATTTGTTATCGTCACCATATTTCTTGTAGTTGTTGTTTTTCTTATTATAGTACTTTTCGCCTTTTTGTTGATTGTTCTTCCTATAGTACGGTTTTTGGTTTGTACTAATTTTCAGGATCATAAGAGACAATTCTGCCAACGTTTGGGTAATATTGTCCATTGAGTTTTGCGTATTCTGCGTACTCTGATTAGGTTGAGAATTTTCGTATTTGTAAGGTTTATCAGGGTCCCTAAGGTCTTTAGGCTTCATTATGTCATATAGGAATTTCCCGATAGGTTTACTATGGGGATCGGTATCTATGATGGCAATGGGCGCTTGGTTTAGGTCTCTAATTACAGGACTGTTCATAGGTAGTAGTTTATAAGCTGAATAGTAAGGTGTTTGCTTATTTGTAGACTCTATCAAAGGATGTTGGCTATGTTGGTAACTGGTTAGGACATTGTTTGGACATTAGGATTTTGATGTTGTTGTGGCGGTAGTTCTTGCTGACATGGTAGTTGTTGTGGTGCAGGGTGTAAATAAGTAGGATATTGAGTAGGTAAAGGTTGGTTGTTTGCCGAATGGATGCTAAGGGTTTGACAACTTTGAGGTTGAAATTTTGGAATTTGTTGACTCATAGTTGGAAAACTTGGGATTATAGGATCTTGAGTAGCATAATTTATCGTTGGTTGTCTCTGCTGACTACCACCCGCTAATGCCTATAAAGCTTGAGCTTTTTCCACAAATTCTCTTTTTTGAGTAAATCATTTATTTTTCCAGTGCATGTAAACGTTTCTAAAGATCTCTTACAGAAATATGTGTTTCCAAAGCAATATTTTTCAAAAAATGATGCTGTAGTCCTAAGCTGAGGAAATCAATTTTCTCTTCTTCCGTAGCTTCAGGGAGATTGTGTCTAATAGCCCTTAATTTCCTTATGAAATAAGCATCAATAGTTTCATCCTGTCCTTGCTTTATTACGTTAATTTCCATTTCTGCTTTGTAATGCGGGATTTTAGGTCTGCTTAGACTTATTAATTTGTCTTTCAATTGACTATATGTCGTATCGGCCATTATATTTTGTGATTGTATTTGGAATACCATGTCCAATGCAATATCTTGTAGGTAAATAGGCAAAACCTCTTTCTTCTTCTCGTCATCCCACGACTGTGAACTTGCCATGTGCAACAATAACATATAGAACCTATCCAGGTCTTCATTCACCTGACTGGAAAACTTAGTTAAATGTGGTAGATGGAAAGATGTATTTGTCGCCATGTTATCGTTTTTGTTAGATTTTACTTTATCTGTATCCGAATCCCGACTGCCCATCCTACTGCCTGACCTAGTAATTACTGGCATTAAATGTTACTTGTCCTAGTTCAAAGTTCATACTTAAAAAAACAGAGGTCACTTGACAGATCCGTATTTAGTCCCGTTATTTGTACTTATTACTGGTTTCTGGGCTTTGGCACACCTTGAGCCTTTTTATTCTGTCTTCCACTAGTAAATTAGCTGAGTGGAATCGGCGCTATTCGCTATATATGAGCGATTACTCCACCACGTAATGTTCCTTTGGGAACTCATTGTTGTTTGTGGAAATATAGGTAGAGACAAAGAGACACAGGGTATGAGTTTTGCGCATCACCAGTTTTATTATACAATAATATAAATTCTTTAGATTAATAAAAAGTGTCCCCGTACCAAAGTAATTTTACAAACTGAAAAGTTGTAATATAACTTTTCTGGCTTCTTCTTCTTGGGTGTAGGCCTCGTAGAAGAGAGAAGGATTTGGTATAGCACCAGTCCGCAGCAACTGATTGCTGGAAGGAAGGTATCAGTCCGACAGCAACTGAGTACCGGATTTTGTGCCAGTCCGTAGCAACTGAACACAGGGTCAATTAGGTAGCCCACCTGTCCGACAGCAACAAAGTGAGCTGGATAGGAAACCCTTCAGTCCGACAGCAACAGAGAGCGGGTTGAGGAAGCACACCAGCTCGACAGCAAATGAGTGTACAGGTAGGAAGGAGCGTACCAATCCAAGGCAACTGAGTACTAGGAAAGAGGAGAGAAGTGATAACCCAGGGAAGTTGTGGTTTATATTGGTGTGTCGGTCTTTTTATAGACCTAAATTTGCTGATGCTGCTGACTCCTCCTTCGTATCGGTGGTAGCTCCATCGGTGGCTTCTTGATGAAACTGCGCTATTTACGTTTCCTCTTGATTATTTGTGTAGTAACACTCGTATCACACAGGTAGTACACACTACTATCTTGTTTATATTTTGATTATGAGAGACACGTGCTGACCACGTGGCGCGGCACTTGGAACGTTACAATATAGATAATACGATTACTATTAATGGACAAATCCACTAAAAATATTTCGCTATACCATTTGGTAAATATTCTTTATTCAATATATCTGTATATTTATACTCTCGAACATAATCTCCCGGTCGAGATTTACATTTTTCTTTAACAGTCTTGTCCTGTCCCTATAATCTTTCCCAAATTTCATTTACATTTCGATCATTTTCTTCTATAGGTGCATATTGAATTGTAGAATGAATCGTATGGTAACTTTTTACACCACCTAGCAAAATATGAATATAACGAAAAGCGATTTTCGCCGTAAATTATTATTTTTTCTTTTCTGTACGAAAAAACATTCTACTAAAGCAGTTTTGACTCCGCAATAATGATTTTTGTATTCATCATTATGTTTTGCATGTCTGCTAAATCCATTTGTGCTAATTCCTTCGGCGCATGAACATAACATTTTTACGAGCAAAATGTTTAGATACAGGAGCATGTAATGTATATGTATCTTGTGAAGGTTACCATTTTCTTCCCTTTTATGAGAAAGACCAATTTTCTTTTCTAATTTGAAGATACTACCTAAAGAATTTGAATCAGCATATGCATAATAAATATTACTACGAGGCATTTTTAAAACTTATATTCATTAAAATTTTTAGGTACGGAAGAAAATAATTGTTTTATATTTTTTCTCTTTCTCTATTATTCTATTACTTTATTTTTCTTGTTCTTCTTTTTACTATGCTAGTAGGCTTTACTTTAAATAAGGTTGAAACTTCGCCAAATAGAAAAGTAACTAGCTGTAATGGAGTATCAATACTTTGTAATAGATCTTTAAACTCTTGAATACCAACGGGATTTCTAGGAGTAGTGCGACTTCTTACTACGTCGTTAATAAGATCAATGGTTTTTGAACCTGGGATTGTTTTATTATCAATGGATTCTCCGCCAGTTTGATCCTAACTGATACGATTAGAAGCCTGCATAATATTTAATAATACTTGAGTAATTTTAGCAAATGATTTTGATACTAAACGAATAATATATTAAATCCTAGGTAACAAATTTGACAATTCAGAGTTAAATACAGTTAAGAAAATTAGTTTTTGAGATTCCAGTGTATATTCTAAATAAGACGTAGTGCTTTCTGATACATCTTCCATTTCTCATCCGTAGAGAAATCAGATCGTTTTAAAATTTCATCCATTTAGTTATCTAAAGGTGCTTGATGAGACTTAACAGACTTGACAGTGGAATACAATGGAATGCATTTTGTGAAATGAGTACTATTTTTTGAAATTGTGAAAAAATATTTAACGATTAAATAAATTTCCAGCCATAGCACTAAAGATTGGACCTAATAATAAAGTTAGAAATGTACCACTTTATGTATTAGGAGTTTACGTTTGCATTTTAACCTTGAACGTTTGAGAAAGAGTGCGCGTAATATCTTATGTCGACGTAACCTTTGCTACTGAAGAACAGAGAGTTTAAAGTTAAAACTTATAACATTTTACATACTTGAGCAATAGTTCGAATAACACCACCAGGTGCACTCTGAAACATACTTTGAATTTGTTATGTTTACATTTACAAATATCCTGGATCTCAGTGTAGTGAATAGTTAATTTTTTAACCGTCAATGCGCCCCCTGCAGTATGCAGCGAGAGGCAAAGGAGATGAAAACGTGGTGACCCCTGTATCTTTCTGCAATGAAAGAGGAAACTCTTAGAAATAAGACGAGAAACGTATTACAAATGCCTGTTGTCATGGTTTTGTCATATAAGCTAGATTTTGTTATTTTATATATGCCTAAGAAAAGAGTAGATTAATTAATGAATGCCAGTGTACTGCACTTTCTGGATATTATTGTCAGTATTTGAAGTACAACAATGTAGGAACTTATACATTCATGTGTTATTCTACATCTGAATCTGTTTCATTGGTGCATGTAGTGGCCCACTGAAGAATGTCTTCATAAAATCCTTTGACATCGTCTGGTACATATAACAAGGCAGTTCTTATGTCCTTCAATTTAGTGAGCTTGATCGGCTTCCGTGCAACTGGAAACGTACGTGGCGTAGGAGTGAGAGATAAAATCTTTGATGAATTCGGATACTTTGACAGTACCCTTATGTTCAACACAATATTGAAAGTAATGATACATGGAAATCTGATAATACTGCCTCTTCTTGTAGGAACAGATGGTACTTTCCACAGATTCCCCATTATTGTTTGTAGATGTGAGGTCGCCACGTTGCGAAATCGATAAAGTTACTGGTGTCAATAATTTTGGCAGTATTTTGAAAGCCCCGACCAATTCTATTTTCTGCAGTAATTGGAAAGGGACCAGTGTCCTTCGCTACATAGTGGCTACGTTTAGTGTAGAAAAGTACCCGAGTAAGTGACTCAGGATCTCCACGAAGGTACAATTTTCAATGTGCATTTGCTTGCTATAGCCTAATGTTTAAAAGATGTGTGTGTAACTACGAGGTGAAATATATCATTAACTCCGATTCCTAAAAAATATGAATCTGGTCCATTTCTGCAATAATCCATTCAATTTAAATTAGCTTATTCTTGTCTTTTACATGTTCATACATGTGCATAGTTTCATCTGGACATTTATTAGTACGGAGGCGTAGAGCATCAGGAGTTGAGTTGGTTAAATCAAAAGGAAATAGGAATGAGTTTCAGCAGTTGCTTTTTCAATTACGTCTTTACTATGTTCTGCCATAACTTGCTTTGGTACATATTTAATTTGTAACTTATTTTGAGGATGTTTAAATACTATAATATACTGTGCATTTAATGAGATGTCATATGCATGTGTTCCTACTCTAAATAAATTCTGAACTATAAAATTATACTTAAATTCGTATGGTGAGCGAATTTCGTGAATAAATTTCTTACAGCAGTATTAGTTTACTCATAAGACCATCCAGAACTAGGAGTGAATTTTCCTGAATTTGAAATGTATTAATATCATGAATTTTAAAATGAAATTAACTATAATTTATCTGACTAAATAACTTAGGAATCACAACAAGATAGCACCACACGATTTCCTTAAATTTGCTAGAAACCATCATTTGACGACGGATTAATAATCTATTTACAAAATAGGCTTTCTGCGACCAGAAAGCTATAGTGGTAAAATGCAAAAAAGGAAGAAGGATCATGAACTAGATGCTAAAGAGTAATTAACTATGGATAGTTAAGTTGTCTTTTTATAGCCAAAAGTAAAGTTTCGAAACATTGTGAAATTATTGTTTACTCTGCACATTCTGTAGAGTTATCGTTGGAGACCTAGACACAATTTTGAACCCAGACTTTCCCCTAGATACCGTGAGGATTGCTTATTACTTTCTTTACATAATTATGCTTTACCAAATTATAAAATGGTCAAAGTTTAAAGTTTGTCGAATTTTAAGTAATACCCCGAATTTTGGAAGTAGGTTTAATTTTCCAGTTTGAATTTCCTTTTCCCTATAGGAATAATTCATTGGCCCTAAACAAATGAAAATCATATTAATTCTCCCACTCTTCCTTAACTTGGTTAGATAAGTCTCCTAAAATATTCATTACAGAAAACAACGGGGGCTGATTTCTCTTTTAGCTAAGAAAAACAGAATCGGTATGAGAAAATAAATATTTTTAATTCGTACTTTTTCCTATAAACCATATAATTAAAGTTTAGCTCATGATGAAATGAAGACTGCTATGATAACATTAGAGAAGGACACCGGTGTGTTTACATTTTGATATCCCTCTATGTTACTACCAAGACATTTTCTCAAGCAAGAATTACGTATTTTACCATAAAGTGGGGTGTTACGAGAATATCTAGAAACAACTTAGCATCATCTACTACCCAGATCTGAGTTAAATCAGTTCTATAGGTCAAATCAGTTCTATAGTTCTATAGGTTAAATCAGACATAGGTCCCCACTTTTCAATCAGAGAATTTAAAATATTTGTGCGATATAACGCAAATCAGGATTCTCACTGATGCCATCGTAACTGAGTTGTAGGTCTTCATGCTTAGCACACTCCTCAATATATTTCTGTTTTTCTTCCTCACTAGTACAAAACTTCCTGCTTCATCTGCAAGAAATTTTTAACCCATACTTTAAATAAGATCTCTCTCTTTTTCTACCCTAAATTTAATAAACATCGAGAAAAGTATACCCCTTCTCCAGACACTCATGTAATCCAGGAGTGCATAATGTGCCGGTGAAGCTGCGTTCGTCCACAGTACGATTACAATCATTGCACTTCATTTCCACTATAAATGTCCTACAGGGGTCGAATAGGAGGCGTCCTTTGGCATTATATAGAATCAATGAAATAGCTAGATCCTCGGGAGGAAGTACCTTACAAAGTACTAGTCCATAGGTGATTTTGGGATTAGGACATGCTTTTCCTCGATAGATAGTATACTTACCAGTGCTATGATGGTTCTTTTTCATTTCATGTGGATAGAGCGAATAGATGTCTTTATAGGCTATATATTCGTCCGCTGCGCATTCATAGATAGCTCAGTAAACTTCGTTCCGTCTTCCCTTGAATGCTTGCTTAGGAATGCCTACAATACGTTTATATTGATTTTTAAAAAGTCACAAATTTGCGAATTTTCGCGCACTTCCTCACCCCAAATTCGTTTAAGATCTGTACCAATTTGATGCACGAATGTGCATCAAAACGAAACCAATAGAATTCACAGAGTACGATGTTTTTCATCATATAGGAGGAATAATAGGAATTGGTTTATCCTCTCAATGTCGAGAACGAAAGCATTCCTTCGCACTGGCGGCAATTGAACTTACTCGAAGCAAACACTGAATCCATAAGTCTTTTCTTCAATCAAGTCCAAGAATTTAATGATTTCTTCCGTCAAAATTTTTACGTCATTCTTGCAGTACCTTAGAATCTCCTGTTGTGGATGAATGGTAAGCCCCATGTATCTCTGCCTTTAAAGCATCACGGTCACTTTCACATCTCACTTCATCATCGAAAGTTTAAGCTCTGGCCATAGCCAATTATAATTTTGATTTTCCTCCGTATTCAATGGATAGGGGAATCTTCCCTTTTCAAACTAACGTTCAAACCCATGGTTGTCGGTAATTTTGATAATTTTCAGACGTAAATAAATAGGTATCTCTCAAAATGTTATAGCAAACACTTAACTGAATAATTTCCCCACCTTGGGTTAATATTTGAGGAGCGGTATTTACTTTCTTTATCAGTGTACGCGCCACAAACACGAAATCAAAGTTTCCTTCATTATGCGCAAGCGCCGCCAGTTTTAAATTTGAACTTTGACGAAGGACATGTATTACAATGTTATCAATATTGTAAAACACGAGATCTCTCTTGTGATTTATCACATTGAAAACATATGAAATCAACCTCCATAACGTTCTTACATTTAAAGCAGCGGTGTGAGGCTTATATAGGGTTTGGCTGATGTTCAGGTTTACCTTTTCCATTCTTCTTTAGTTGCACAGTCTCACTGTTATAACAAACACTGGTTCTATCTTTTGCTTTTACACTTTGCAGAAATGATAATCATTAACGCACAACTTACAGCTACTACGATTATGCTGGCCACAAAAAAAACTTTGTTCTTATTCATATTTAGTAACCTTTATACAAGACTGGCAAACATAGTTTGAAGTAGTAGCATATTGGTTTTCCCTTCGACTTGACACAATGATTATTATAGGATGAAGTCGAAAGGAAAGTCCTTAAACAACCATTGAAAGTCATGAGTCTCACCTAGCCAGAAACGTTCTAAATCGTGGTATTCTTCGCAATGTTTGCAAAGGTAATCAAACTTATGTCACTTATGCTCAACAAGCGGTTTCAATCAATCACAGCAATATTCCTTACTCCTTAGAAAGGCGGTAATAGTCTCAATGGCATCGAAATGATGGTCATTATAAAACAAAAATATTTTTCCTAGTTTCAAAATTCCGACATTAGATAAGCTCAGGGTCTCTACTAGCTTGTTTTAGTGTATATACTACAATTTGGAACTTGTTCCAACAAAAAAAATTGAAATTGACCTATATCGTCAATATTCCTGCCCAAAGATTTAATATTCACTTTTTCCTGTCTACATGGGGCTTTAACTTATTGTCATACAAGTCAATTCACGAATCTCACCTAAAGCTCGAAAAAAATACAGATCTCAATAGACAGTCGAACGAGCTGGCACCTAATTTCAGGACTGGAATAATGTGTGCTTGTAGGTACTCCTCCAGCTGTAAATACTTACCTTTATTCCTTTTCTTCATTTCACCTTGTCCGCGAATGGGGTCGTATAAATTAGTCTTAATTATTACACTATCGGCTAGTAGGAAATTTTCGTTCGAATTGAGAACATTCCCAATTCTACGCAAAGTATGTTCAGCATTCAAATAGACTCATCTACTTCACGGAATGAAGACATTTTTCCTGTTGATATCGTTAGTGCTTTCTATATTTAATACGATCAAAGATTGTGGATCTACACCACAGAGCAAATGCTCTCGTGCAAAATCAAATAGCTTCTCAACATACTGTACTGGTATTAGATTGGAGACACCTGATTTCCTCGTATGGAGGTTTCTTTATCTTTCAAAGGAAAATTACCAAATCCACGTTCGTTTTCACCTATAATTTCGAAAAATCTCGCCCTGTTCCCTGCTGTAATAATTCAGACTGTTTAACTTCATCCCTTGTTCGCTGATCTATTACCACACGCTGTTCAACTTGTTCTATTTCATTTAAAACTTGATTTTCAGTATTTGGACTTAACTGAGTCCCTCATCCCTCGAGACATTCATAGGTTTGTAACATATTTGATTACCCCCAAGGGAAGGAATGCAATCCGTATCCGAAGAAAATCGGAAATTTTCAAAAACCACTGAGCAAGAAACAATAGCAGGAGGAGCAAAAGAAGTAGAAAGCTGAGGTGCATAAGCAGCGGAAGAACTGCATATAGGTCTAGCTGTAGTTACAATGTAGTTGCCTGCGCTAATACAGACGTAACTATGTTCAGAGGGGCAGAAGTAATAGTATAATTACTAGAAGTCATGGAAGCAGGCAATCAAGTAATGGTAGAAATAGGAAATGAAAATGAATCTTCTAAAGAGATAGAAAATCAATGCTTGCGGGAACAATATTCAAGGAATCGCCATTGTTAAAATTAGCTGAGACTTCAAAATGTCGTCCCTTTCAATCGGAATTAATCCAAATAGAAACTCCAGATTAGGATGATTCGTCCGTTATTCTCATCGCAAGGTTGTCGGCAAGCAATAATACTGGAAAGCTAGCCTAGTATTGGCGGGGGAATCGAAGAAGACAGCATTACCTAGGAATAAGATCATTAGCGTGCTCACAGGCACCTACAATTTTGTTCAAACTAGAGTGAAATAGTATTCGTAAGTGAAAGAGGAAATATTTATCATTACTTTCATCTCTTTAAAGTATTCCTTCCCGACTCAAAAAACAAAATTACACCCAGGTATCAAACATAGAATCAGGATTTCTAACTCCCTTTGCCTACGACGATCAGTCGGTCATCATTAGTGAACGTATCAGCAACATACATGGTTCTTCCTCAAAATATACAATTCCAGAAAATGACTTGAAAGTTGATTGCACATGATAATCTGACAACAATTCACAGAATTTAATTTCTTCTTCAGAGTAAATAAATTCTTTTAGATAATATAAATTCTTTACATTACAAGGACAAGATAACACAACAATACACTGCAAATTTCGTTCAATGTATTAATGTTCTTTCGAATTATTATACCTTTTTTACCCAATAAAAGCTAACTCTATCAATTCAATTCAATTCAAATATAGCACTTCTCAACAAGAAGTAATAGCTTTACGTAACAATTCATACTATCTTTCAGAGCCCGGTACAGTTCTTTCTCTATACATGTGCAGAACATCAATTCTAAAATTGTACGAAAGTATCAATTACTAGTTATTTAAAGAACATATTTGTACTTATAAATATTATTTTTTCCTTAACTATACTTAAACAAAACAGAAGCAATTTCATTTTCTACAATAAAAATCCCCTGAATTTAGTTCATATGATAGACATGTCATCAGTCCTATCGTATTCAGATCATATGCTAAAACTATCATCAACTTAGGGAAGTTTTAACGCATCGAGACCATATGATGAAGCTCTCGCCAAAATAGCGAAATCCAGCTGCATTCTGACAATATGTTGAAGCTACCATCAATAAAGCGAAATCCACTCACATTCTCAGCACATATTTACGGTGTCGCCATGCAAACAATGAAATTAATGCCTCATTCTGAACATATATTTAACATGTCGTTATCCATCAACATTCTATCCATATGTTGAAGCGGCCATCAATAAAGCGAAATCCATCTGCATTTGGAGCATATATTTACTGTGTCGTCATCAATATAGTGAAATCCAAGCCGCATTCTGAACATAGGTTAAGGTGTCCTCAAATCCATCCACATTCTGACCATATGTTGAAGCTGTCATCAATAAAGCGAAATCATACAGCTTTCTCATCAAAAGTTTAAGGCGCCATCAATATAGTGAATTCCAACCTGCATTCCGAACATATTTTCAAGGTGTCCTCAAATTCATACACATTCTGACCATATGTTAAATCTCTTGTTAATAAAGTGAAACCCAGTCACATTCTGACCCTAGGTTTAAGGTGACTTAAATCCATCAACATTCTGACCATATATTGAAGCGGTCATCAATAAAGCGAAATCCATCTGCATTCGGAGCATATATTTACGGTGTCGTCATCAAGATACTGAAGTCCTAGCCGTATTCTGAACATATGTTCAAGGTATCCCAAAATCCATCCACATTCTGACCATATATTAAAGCTGTCAACAATAAACTGAGACCAAGCCCCAATATGAGCATATGTTCAGGGTGTCATCAATAAAGCGAAATTCAGCCCCATTTACGATGGCGGGCGGCTGTGCTGACACTGTTTGAAAGACTGGTGATTTACTATTTAAACAATATTTAACAAATACTTATATATTTAAAAATCTCACATTTTTGGACATGAAACAACTATCATCTCGTAAGCAAAATTTAAAATCCATAGCGGATCACCTATGTGCAGACGATTTCAAAGGCACTAATAAAGCTCATGTTTGCGCATACAATTCCAAAGGTAACATGCAAACTTAGTAAGATTTCAAACGGTAACGACAGCTGCACTAGTTAATATAAGAAATTTCTAAAAATTATTTTTAAAATTTGTTTTAAACCTTATCATTCAAATTTAAATATAAAAGGATATCTTTAATTCTAATTTCCTTTTATGAGAGGGTATACACAGTATTTCTTCAGTCTATTGAAAGAGAAGCTCACAAGCTTTGCTTTACAATTGGGAAATATATCTAAAAGGGATTTATTATTATTATTATACTTGTCATTTCAGTTCTTTTCTCAGTTGTGATCAAACAGAAAGTCTTATATCAAGAGCATAATAAACACAACGGTAAAAATTTGAAGTTAATTATAGTTCCCAAATCGGGTCAAATTTAAGACTGGGTGACTGGTTTACCTGTGTTTTTGTTAAACACGGTGAGCGGAAGTGAGCCTTAAGAAATGTACTGTTCAATACCTTCCCAATCTTATACCTATGTGTGTGTATGTATGTATGTGTGTGTCTGGAGTTAGAATAGAGTTGGGGAGAGGATGTTTGAAGATAGCCAGGACCTAGTTTGTAGGTATCACCATTAGCTACTTCCTTTGTGACTGACTTAGTTTATAGGTACCAGCACTAGCTATTTTCTAGTGCGACGTGGAAAATATTTATTAACTCAGGCTAAGGTTAGAATTGAGGGGTAGAGGGTGTTTTAAGGTAGTCAGCCAGGGCCTACTTTCTAAGTATCAGCATTACATATTTCATAGTGTGACTGAGGAATGTTTAATCTGAGGCTTAGGTTAGGAAGTTCAGATCAGAATTGAATGGTACGGAGAGAATGTTAGAAGGTAGTTGACCAGGGTCTAGTTTCTAAGTATCAGCACTAGCTATTTTGTAGTGTGAATGTCAAAAGGTTAATCATCTCAACTTCTGGTTAGAATAGAGTGGGGAAAGGATGTTAGAAGTTATTCGGTCATATTTTGTAGGTATCAGCACTAGCTATTTCGTAGTCTGACTGAGGAAAAGTTAATCATCTCAGGCTCAGGTTAGAATAGAGGAGAAAGGTTTATAAAAACGTACTCGAGCAGGCCGTAGCTTCTAGGAACCCGTCTCGGATAAAATGGAGAAGAGAGAGAAAGGAGAAACCTTACATAGTTAGTCAGCATAAAATATAATACATATTAAAATAAAACAAGTGCTTACCAAGAAAATAACAGCTTCATAAAAATCCAATCTGGTAGATTCAATTAAGTAAAATATAAATTAAACTTCAAAGTAAAGAAAGCACAATAACCGCAGAACGACAATAATCTTCTCTCACTTAAAACAGAATTATGAATCTTAAAATATCAAGCGGTTTATACACTTCTCTTCCGACAGTCACACATTTCAATCACGTAAACATATCGAACTCACGATTCTATATTTTTCCGTTTCTACAATCTCGTCATTTCCCAAACATTTACACGTATAAGGTTCAGAACGTTTATTCACACAATACACGTTTCCATGTCTAAAATGTCCTCATTTCCGAAACACTTACGATGATAAAGTTCACGAGGGTTATTCCAGCAATACAGGAAGTCAACACAATATTTCCAAATTCGTTTCCTCCAAACATTAAAAATACACACGAGATCACGAGAGAATCTTATGTCTTTGTGACAGGTCATTGCCATGTATGTTAACCTATATTTTATCTCTACATGATGACACTTTGTTTGAACGTTAATCTGCCTTGTTTTACTTTCGCAAACTATGTTAAGAAACTAGGATGACACTTCATTTGAACGTTGATCTTGCTCTTGTAACTTTTAACTAACGTCTCCCCTTTCTTATCATCTAAACATAACATTTAGACACCAAATCTTCTTCTTCTTTAATTCATACAGAGAAGGACTAGTCACAACTAACGTTGATAGCTAACTTTTCTATTTCATGTTAACACGCACGTATCTATGTTTATTTTCTTCTTTATCTCCGATATACTAACGGTTTAAAGTAACAGTACATTACTTCAGAGATTCTGTTAGTTGCCTTTTCACTATGAACGCAGTTAGATTCAATCTTTCGTTTCCTTTATATTAAAATCATAAAGTGTATGTTAAAAGTCAAGATATGTCAAAATTATTATTTAATAAACGATGGGTGAGTGACCAGTGTAACAGAGCTGAAATGGATCATGGACAGTTTCTTCCAGAGAGTTGAAATGGGGTCAGCGAAGACGAGTTGGTGAGTAGTGCAAACGAAGTGTGTTCTAAAAATTTATTTTTTCATGAATAAAATTATTTTACCTAGAAAATTAAATGAAGCTATTTTATTTAATTGAGTACAAAAATTAATCCCTTAAGTAAAAGATAGTATTTTCAACATTTATATGCGAAGCTTTCATTCAGCTGTCGGATTTATATTGCGTTAGACGTAATTAATAACAAATCCTATTTTTCTGCGTGTAAATATTTATAGTCATCTTCAAAGTATATTAGTGAAAATTGAAACAACAGGAAAAGTTATGATACAGAAGATAGAAGAATCAGAAATAGAAGAAAGCACTGAATCATACACAGTGAATATTCGGATAAAGAACCTCGATCAGTACAGTCAAAAGTAATCAAGCGGAAGATAGAAGAGTAGCACAGCAAACAAAAGAATTAAGCAAAGTAAAACACCAAAATTAAATGAAGAGAGTACGAAAGAACAATACCAACGTCATTCACCGTATCCGGTGGGACACCCAGGTCCGTGGATAACATTGCTCAAAGACTTTAACAATCAAAAGCTGGGAGGCTGTAACACGCTGAGAACATCGCAACAACTTATCGAAGCAGGAATAGAATATGCTAGTATTGCACCAGTAGGTGGACAGCAAGAGAGAAATTGTTACTTCAGAGTTGTGACCAAGCCAACAGATTCATCAATAATATTCAATTACATGAAGAATTAAAGATAGAGGTCAAAACCCCAAGAATTTTATTACAAAGATTTTGTGTGATTTATGGTATACCAATAGGGGTTACTCCACAAGAAATTTACCATAATGCTGAGTATGACTCCCTATTAAATATGCAATGCTTGAAAAAATGTACACGGGATAAATAATGAAACTCAATTAGTAGATACAAAACTTATCGACTTTACAATCGAAGGTCAAAGTTACCAGAATACATATGTATATATATCGGCAAAGATTTACACTGGAGTCAAAAATAAGAAAGGTTAGACAATGTGGTAAGTGTTTGGGCTGGAGACATTTAGTCCCCCAGTGCAATGGTCAAAGAATATGCAGGGTGTGTGCTTAATCTGCACACCATGGGGAATGTTCGCATTCACGAAAATGTTTGAATTGTGAATTTGGTTCATCTCAGTGGTGACAAAAAATGTGAGAAGCTTACTCAGCAGCAAAACATCACTATGCCGCTCGCATAGCAGCACTTCAGCAATTTCGAAGATGTTGGAAAATGGCTGGACGAATGGTTTGCCGCAAAAGACAAGCAGTTTTTCTCACATGGTATGCATCAATTACCTGAAAGATGGGTGAAATGTATAGAAGCCGATGGCCAATATTTTGAATAAAACAAAATTAATTTCCCTTGAAAATTACGTGTTTTCTTTACCACAAAACCGGCAAAAACTTATGCATACACCTGGTATATCAACTAATGATAAAGCATCCTCTACTTTAAAGAGTCAGCAAGAAAAGTCACTGATTAATATGAGTTTTTTAGATGAAATCTGAATACTGATTCTAACGTAGTTTGTCATGTCAAATTCGAATATGTAATCAGAATCTTCCCATCAGGCATTTTAAAGAAAGTCACTTTTAGTATAATATACAGGGTGTGGCAGTAAGTCAGACCATTTACTTTGTGAAACACTACTTCCAGTTTGGTAACTTACATTCACAGATACGTAAATGCGTTCATATCTACTTTGTATTCCAATTTGTTACACCCAAATAACTTTCACCATTTCCATTCAATAACATTTTTTTTAAATGACCCGATTCACTGCCGCCCCCTGTACGAGGAGAAAGCTGAATTTAATGCTTGTTGATTATTATATCGGAAAGTATTAATCCAAGTTTAATTATTTATTTGCAGCCTATAGAGTTTCATGCATGTTATCATAAGTTTCAGTTATAGCAAGTTAGGCTGAACCATAGATATAAAGCATAAACAAAAAGATTATCATCGAATTCCTGACAAAGCGCACACTTTTGATTTTTTCAGTCGAGGGGATCCGGTAAGGCACCACTACATAGACTGATTCTTGCTCTTTGGGTCGTACACGTATGCCCAAATCTTATCAGCGGTTAAAAAATGTCAAAATAAACATTCTTGTGGGCCTCAAATTGTTCAAGTAGATACATGCATACATACTACATTATAGCATTGCTACTACATGACAGTCCGGTTACATCTGTGCGACAATGAGAAGAAGATCCACCCTAATTAAGTCATTCACTTTTTTCTTGTTTTCTTCTATTACAACTCTCGCTGGTGTTCCACTGCGAGGTTTATTTTTCACACTAGTTTCTCACCCATTGAATTTGCTGAACCATCCTCGGACATTTCGTACAGCAATTGTCTCATCACCATAAAGTTTTCAGCCTTTCATGGATGTTGGTGGCAGTACATCCCTCTGCTATCAGGAACTTCATGATAGCCCTTTGTTTATGCTTCACATCCATGGTTCAGCAAAACCTGCAAATAACAAAAATGGGTGAAAACATGCCATGACTGTCACCCTACACGCTGTTAAAAGGGAATTAAATTTTAATTAATATTTTCCGACATAATGATGAACAGGTATTACTTTCGGTATGCATTTCGTAGTTCTATGCATGAGGTTTTCTTGTTATCATTTTTCAAAATTACAAAAAGTGATTTTTTTTTATCAATGAAAAAAAATGATGTTAGAAAAACTCCAATACAAAAAATATATGCGGAATATCTGTGGGCATTGAAGGTTATAGCTTTATTGCTGGGTTTGCAACTTAGGTGTAGTTCAACTATTTCTTCTGTGAAAGAGACAACCGGGCTAGGAATTCTTACTACATTAGGAAACAATAACCTATACGTGAATTTCTTATTCCTAACATAGTCATGTGTCAATTATCCCATTAGTAATCCTGAGAAAGATTATTTTACCTTCACTGCATAACTGGAACTTATGAAAACTTTTATAAAAGCAATTGATAAAAATTCTACTGCATTCATCTATTTAAATCTAACTTTCAAAAAACTGAAGGAAGAATTTTTTATACGGTCACAAATTAGATCACTAATATTAGATGATTAAAATTTTGAGAAATGTTAAATACTCTGGAAAAAGCTGCTTGGATATCATTCAAAACTATCTGTTGTGGATTTTTTGTAAATCATAAAAGAGACAACTATCTTGAAATAGTGCGTGATCCTGCGAATTCATGCAAATGTATTGGATGCAATATGTCTTTAAAACACCACTTCTGAAACTCCCACATAGACTTCTGTCCAGAAAATCATAGGGCTACAAGTGACGAACATGGTATTTTCATCAGCGTATTTCTACGATGGAAAGAGGTACCAAGCAGTGGCGGATCCAGGATATTCGTGAGTGGGGGTTGCAAGTAGAATATACCGGGGCTTTTTCGATATTTTCCCACTAAATGGATTTTTAAATACAAATATATCATATTTCCCCTCATATTGCTAAGTTTTATCCATGAATATGACACCGGTATCCTCCAGAATTGATTTTCTGAAAACATTTGATATGTTTGGAAACAAATTGAAGCTCTTTGAGGTAATTATTGTAATAATGCTATAAAAAGTAAAGTATTTTCTTGAGGAAGGGGCGCGCGGCCCTCGCGCTCCCTCTGTGGGTCCGTCACTGGTACCAAGGCAAATGGAGTCGCAGTATGCTGGTCGACTACTGCTGGGTCATGAAGAGCGACAGTCCAAAGACAACATATAGTCGAAAATCTTTTAAGCAAGTCAAAATGAGGTGTATATTTATCATATAGTAGGTACTAATTTCGTATGACATAATTATAAAGGATTTGTAATCTAAGAGACGATTGCCTCAGTTATAGTTATTTTTACTCTACCGACTGTTTTTGTTTTGTTGCTTATGAGATAGTTTAGGCAACAACCATCTGCTATCATTGATGCTCAAATAATCTACATTGAAGATATAAGAGAGCACGTAACAACGATGGACCATAGTCGCTACAATAAACTCTTTGGACATTCACGTACAGTCGACCAGTCTCCGAACATCATATTAATTATTAATAACGCAAATCGTATTTATTAATTACATTACACATCTTAGATCAAATTTCGTCTACAAAACTCAACTTTATCGAAAATCTATTGTTATTATGTTTGGAGTAAGTTTTTGCTTCTACATTTGTCCATCTACTGCAGTGGTAGTAGTTGTACCAGCGAATTGGGAGCGTTAATAGTAATACTAGTAGGAATAGTGTTTGTACTAGTAGAAGAAGAAATTGTTATACTTGAAGAGTCATTTTTGTTGCCCTAATATGTGAACTTACTGACCATATTCCTGTAGTATATATCAAGTATTCTTGTGCCTGCACGAACTGACAGAGCCTCATTTATTTATAAGAGCCTGAGTGTCCAAAAACAAAACATAATGTGGTTTAGCAGATCTCAAAGTACTCAATGACCGTGTTTGAGCAAAATATGTGATTAAAGAGTGCAGGTTAGCGGGGATTTCGATGCTTGATTTTTACGCAATATCAGTCATTTGATAATTATTCATTTACGTGAGGAAACCCCTTCTATGATGCACTCCATCATCCAAAGTCATCATAGTGTTAAGTTTCATTCAATTAAATATTTACTTTCGATCTGTTTCTGGATTCTGTTATAAATAATATAACTTAAAAATGAGAGTATTCTGATTTTGCACACTAAGGATATTTCCATACATTTTTGCAAATAAGGAATTTGCTAGCAACAATTTTTTTTTATTTATAGAATCTTTTGGATACAAATACTGGCCATATAGACACGCATCTATTCTTGAATAAAGGAAGCTCCTATTTTGACCAAGTTCCTCTTTCCTTTTAACATTAATTAATTACCGCATACGTATGAAGCATTTAACAAGTTTACAGATAGGCTATAAATGACTGGTTTTGTTTGGACAAGCTCTGCAATCTTTCAATTAATGGATACTCTGCGGTGTTTACCTAATACATTAAAGTATCTGGAAGCACTTACCGCCATTAAGAACATGAATATAATTTTAATGGTTGTCTTTGATCTCTTTTAGCTTTCACCTCTCTTCATCGCTGTCTCTTGTAATCTATTTTCAAGGCGACTCGCTTTCTTCTCATTACACCATTCATTGTATATTACATTACAATGCTCTACTGAGTTTGAGGCTATTTAGGAGCATTCTAATTACCGTATTCAACTACATTGCATTTTTCATCAAACAATCAGTACTGTTGATATAAGAGCTAATCCTCACGTAGCTTCTTTTTTAGTATTGAACGTGGGTAACGGTGCTACTTTTCGCATTTGTGTAACGTGAAGCAGTATGTATGAATTGTGTTGTCATTAAACAGGCAGAAAGATATGTGTAGGAACTGGGAATTCTTCTGTTACCTAAGTGTCGGTTGTCACTTCATCTTAGTGGTCTGCGAAAACTCGTTAGAAAATTCTGTAATTCAGAAACACCAATTCTGTTAGTCTCTTTTGTAAGCTTCTGAAACAGTTCATCATTCACCATAGTCACTCATAAGGGCGACCCCTTGTTCTCTATTCATGGGTACCTGCCGGCCCATGTTCCAACATTCAGGAGCACTACTCTTTCACACTACCCTCACTAATTTGACTATGGATTTGCTATAAGTTGAATTTATGTGTGATTAAATTTGGTTGCGTTCAGACAAGAAACATGTCAATATGAAAT
>JAGDQP010008430.1:0-62989 GCA_022664845.1 Lepisma saccharinum | reverse complement strand
TTACCTCAATTTATAAGAAATATTTGGTCATTGATGAAGGCTGAAAGGAATATAACTTTTTCAGATTTGTCTTGAGCACTATCCTATAAGTAACAAACATATCAACTAGATTTTCGTAGTTAATGTAGATGTCCCATTTGCTAGCGATGACAAACTAACCCTCTAATTGCTCACCCTTCATCGGATATATCAAATCTATTTCAGATTATAAATTACCTCTCAGTGGACACACTCGTTACTGGCAATAGTAATCCTCAGAACATAATGCAGGTTTGGAAAAGCAGTTTCAACTTTTAGCTTGCCACGTATTTTGACATTTCTTGACCAGGCTTCCAACGCTGGAATATTTATATTTCCTCAAATTCTCGACAGGAGGAGACCATCAGCATGAGAGTTACACTCTTTTCGATGTCCACTTCCAAATCTACATTCAACTTTTTTTTCGCTGTGAAGATAGGTAGGTCAACCATTTTTCCGAACTGTTAAAAACCGGAAGAAAAAGTGTTGATCTACCCAGCCAACCTTCACAGAAAAAAATAAGTCGATTGTAGATTTGAACATGGTTGGAGACGAGTCGTCTAATTTTCATGATGATGTCCCATCATATAACATTTGGGGAAATATAAACCTTTCATTGTTGGCAGCCTTTCCAAGAGTTGCGAAAATATTTTGCAAGTTAAAACTGAAAACCTGAATCATCTGAAATTTTCTGTCGCTTGCCAATAACGAATATATCCACTGAGAGGTCACTTTCTAAGTCGAAACTGATTTGATATCTACAGTGGGAATAGGAGGGACTGAATAGACGGTTTGCCAATAATTGCCAGCGAGTAGGGACATCTCCACTGATTATGAAAAAAGTGGTTGACATGTTTGCTCCTGAAAGGATATTGATTACAACAAAACTGATTCTTTAGTGACACTGATATGTGCAAATGCTACAAATGTTGAGTACTCCTAAAATTCACCTTTGCTACATATCTAGCTGGTCGACGTGGTGTGTCATACAGCGACAGTTCAGTCTGGTGTGCACTCACATTTTTATTTTCCTTTTACTAACACGAATGTTAGTGTTACGAACTATGATGTACGCTTAGACGCGGCGAATGTACCAATCAGTGTACCTGCAGCCATTTTAGTTTTTTTATTTGTTTCTGCTGTGAATAAATTTTGTGAGCCTGAAAAATAAATACGTTTCCTTTCTAAAATTAAAGAAAACCTATGAAATGCAGGATTTGAAAAACCATTGTCTTTTCTTGGGGTGGGTCAACCTAAACGGGGGTGGGTCCTGCTGAGGTAAGGCTTGCATGACCTCTTTCGAAATGATTGGGCGCCACTGAGTGTGACTATGCACATTCATTTTCTCTTACAGTAAATATCTTTCTTGTTAAGTGAAAGGTTAAGGTGTGATAGACGGATAATGTCACTTTGGTGCCAAATGACCCTGCTTACGAGAGGAGGCTGTTGCCAAAATTCTTCAAGTATTATTTGTAAAATATGTTTTTTTCTTTCTTTCTTCGTGAGAGTGAGATTGGCAGATCAGTTTACATAGCGGTCATGGGCCAGGTAAAGTTAATTGAGCAAGGTTCTCATATACTAACCCATTGTGATGTTATTTGTGAGACGAGTTTGATAGTTGTCGATTCAAGTTTTGCGTATATCTCAAGACATGTTCTCATAACAGTAAATATGTCAGTATTGCTTGGTGACACAGGATCTTGAAGTGCGATTGTGCCTTGCACCTATAATTATTTGTCTTCGATCAATGTTTTAATTTATTTTGTTTATTCTTCTCTTTTATTTTTTTTGTTGGGAGTATATTTTGTGTAATTAGAACAATCTCCATATTAGCACTAAGCATAACCTGCGATTTTGCGGACTATTTGTCTGCGTCCTCGCAAACAGTGACGCCCCTTGAATTTTCCGTGATTGTTATGATGCAGATTTCGCATCGAAATATTATTTTTATCTTTACAATGCCAGATAGGCGGTAGTGTTTCGAAATAAGTACCCCCAATGGTTGGATTGGGTACTTCATTAGCGAGAGTCTGTGGACCCGCTGTTCCCTGGTTAATAAATGGGAACTTTAGTACAGAAGCTTGAGATTTTCTAGTAGTCATTGATTATACTGGCTGAATCATGTTAAACAATCAAAGAGAGGATTTCGGAGGTGTCGCCACTCTGCAGGATTCAGATTACTGGCCCGCCAATGAGTTGGTTGCTATGGTGTGTTTTTGTGGGGGAAGGTAAAGTGCATCTCAGGAATTTAAAGTATAGACAGAAGTGGTATTACGCCCGCTCGAGGTGGGGGCGTCATTCGGTTTCGAACCTGCGACTTGTTGCCCTAACCGCATGGATTACTGTGGATCTGAAGTTTTTTTTCTTCCTCTCTCTCTACCACTTCTGGTCTGGGCAGTGATTTTCCACGGAGTAGTGTTTTATCTGTCAGTACTATTTCAGATGAGTGGATTTGGTTCTTGGATTGACAGTGTTGTAAGTGATGGCTGGAGATTTTTCTTGCACGCTACAAGTTATTCGAGATGGTTTCAAGTAATGCCAGTAAAAGGAACATCAGCATACGAGACTATGCCAAGCTACAAAGTATGTTAGCTTTTGTGGGTCTACCAAATGTAATTGTGTCGGACAATGGACCACCCTCTTTCAGCTGGGAGTTTAAAAATTGGTGTGTAGCGCAAGGTATAGATTTGGTTCATTCGCCGCCCTATCACATCTAAAGTAACGGGTTGGCAGAAAGGACTGTTCAAGATTTAAAATCGTTAGTTAAGAAGAGATTAACAGATATACCACCTCCTCGGTGGCCAAAGGTAATAGAAGATGTACAGTCGGATATTAGATTTTCTAAAACTCCATTATTACAAGGTAAATCTCCAGCAGAAATGATTTTTTCGTACAGACCCAATACTAGGTTTAATAGATTGTGGCGGCAGGCAAAACGCGAGATAGGAGCTGGGAAAGAAAATAAAACATATAAGTTACTTCCTAAAGTGGGAGAGAATATATATGTACAAAATGTTCCGAATAATTATCCCAAGTTTGTGAAGGCACAGTTGTGAAACAAATAGGTAATAGAATGATGGAGGTGCAAATTGGGCAGAGGAGAAGACGAGTATATATTCATCAATTACGAAGATTTCAAGAGAGTCTGAGAGAGAATACCAACAGTGATTATAATGACCGAAATAATGATGAGGATGCATGGTGGTTGGTGGAGAGACAGGGTCAACAACATTCTAGATTGTTTATTGATAAATATCAGCAGCAGAGAGGGGTAGAGGATCAACGGCATTCTAGAGTGATACACAGTTAACAGCAGTCCTTACATCAGGAGCAGCGGTCATTAGATGGCAAGGAAGATGCAGCCTTAAGGCATTCACAACGAGTAAAGACTGTACCCAAACGCTTTCGGTGTGAATTATATACTTAATTGTTTTACAGACTGGTATACTTAATTATTACACAGACTTGCATTATTATTTTTAAAAGAGAGGGTGAAATGTTGGAAATGGTAAAAGTTGGATTTAATGAACCTATTTAATTTTATTGCCTGAATATTGAAGAGCAATTTAATTTTATTTAATTAATTCTAAATAGTGACCACAAGTGATTTAGAGTTAAAATCTAAGGTAGATCGACTGAAAATCTTGGTTCATCCCATCTCCAATCTTCGGTAACTTGAAACAATTCTTTAGAATTATTATCACCTAACATCATTTTAGCCATCTATATCATCTGAAGTTAGTAACACTGTATCATAAAGAAGGTGTAGCTCTTAACTCATAAATAACATGACATAGAACATCCTAAATCACTCTTATATGGGTGAACAATAATGGGACTCTTACGTCACTGATAGTGTGTAATATAATTCTGCACCTTGTACTGCTAATTCTTAGTCAAGATCTTTTCATTGCATATCAGTTTCTCCATCGAAATACAAAAATAAATTTTCTAGTGAGCAGCGAATGATCGAACAAAATATGCAGCAACAAATTTTCTCGAGCATATTTGCTCCATTTACTGGATTTAGGCAGCTCGAAAGTCCTTAAGTCTATCCTTCTACTATTTTTCTCCTGTGACTTACTTCGTAAATGGCGCTGCCAACTGTGATGCTTTTATTGTTCTCATAGAAGTATAATTTCGACTTCAGAACTTTGATAAAAGAGATAACTAACTATGCAACAAGAGATGTCTATTATTGTGATTCCATAAGTACTAGTAAGATTCCTAGGGATTCCAAAACACGCTGTGTAGGGTTGCAAGCCCAAGAATGATGGATTTTAAAGAAGGTGGCGACAACTTAAAATGTCATTATTTTTAAGTCACTAGATTTTTCTTGAAATTCCATATCTAGGTGTTTCATTGGATTCGAGTTCTATTCTGAGGTTAAAATTATTGAACTTTCAAATTCAACATGGCAGCAGCCCGAAATGTCATAATTAAAAAAAACACAGACAGATATTCACGAAATTCCGTATCTTGAGTTTTCAAGGGTCGCTGAGTTCGATTCCTAATCAGAAAATAGTGATATTCGAAATTCAAGATGGCGACAACCCTAAAATTTCATTATTTTAAAGATTACTAGATATTCGTCAAGTTCCATGTCTGAGGGTTTCAAGGGACCTGAGTTTTATTCTGAGGCTAAAAATGGTGATATTTGAAACGCAAGATGATGACAGGCCGAAATATAACATTCCTCTAAAATCATCTGATTTTCATGAAATTCCATTCAGGGGATTTCAAACAGTATTGAATTTGATTCTGAGGTTAAGAATATTAAATTTTAGAATCACAGATCACCTCAAAATTTATAAAAATAGCTCACTTTTCTTTAAGTTCCACATAAAGTATGATTATTCCCATGTTAAATTAAGAACTTACAAATATTTTGGTAGATATTTGTCCATCAGTGCGATTTTTCATTATTATTACCAATTCCTTTATACAGAGTGTTTTAAAAGTGAAGGTCAATTTGAGAGAAGAATTCTCCTAACACCGTAACAAGAATACAACTTTCTTCAAGGAATTAGAAATCAACCGCATTTTATAAAGTATAAATTGGCACGTGTGTGATCAATTGCTCACATGTAATTAAGAAGTAAGCACATTTAAAGAAATGTCTAAAACTTCATAGATCTGGATCTAACACCTCTATAACTGTGACGTTGCATTGTAACAAACGACGCAAATAATAGTCAAATTTGTAATTTGAATTTTATTTTAACGCCTTTAGGCAACTTTGATTCAGGTCACATAGATGATAATGGGAGAATTTGTGAAATGAAGAAAGTGGTAGGAAACGTTTTATAGGAAACGTTTTCTTATTTTTTTATAGGAGTTACCGTTTTCGAGATACGGAACATACCCTGGTCCAAATTCGACCTTTTGTGTGAAGACTATGCACATTTTTTAATATGCAGCCTTACAAAATAATTGATATCAGTACAAGAGCCCCTTCGGGGTAAAGGGAAGATTGACGCAAGAATTCTACTCACAAAAGAAGTGATATCCATTTTGCGAGTGACTTTCTTCGTGGCACTATGGGGGAAGGGAGGATACAAAGGAAACAATTCCGCCATACTGACACAAAGAAAGTCACTCGCAAAATAAATATCACTTCTTTTGTGAGTAGGATTTTTGCGCCAATCTTCCCTTTACCCCGAAGGGTTCTTGTACAGATACAATATACCCTCACAAACACAAGACATTGCAGATATATTTCAGAAACGTTGCAATGTCCTATTTATCTATCAAGAAATCGGGGTTCAGTGTAGATTTTCCGGTAACGTAAATGTAAGGTTCACAACAATTTCTAGGTTTCAAATAGGTATCAGAGACAATACCAATTCTCGCATTAGTGGTACGAATCTCAAAGGTCGACGTATTTGATGAATAGTCATAGCTATACGCAAACATTCAGACGTCAAAAATTCAGATTATAAGCAAACTTTGCATATTAACCTAGCAACCCTCCTTAATTTTTAGGAACCTGCCATCCAATAGGAAGAGCAATGCTAATTATTTGGTGATGTCTGACATGCGGAGAATAGTACAAGAAATACTGTCACAATTCAGCCGTCGTGCCGTAACTACTAAGGCGTTAACTTACCATGCCAGAGGTCCGTGATTCGACCCCTGGCCGTGATAGATTATTTTATTCTATAGTTCATGTGAAAATGTTTTTGCAATATCCTCTTGACATGTAAAATGAATGGGTAAAGATTTCGAGTCCATAATAGAGATGCAGCTCTAACCTAACGAAGACAATGGTTTAAGTCCTACTGTTCATAGCGGTTGATTTTATAGCCGTTTCACGGTAAAATCATTGCAATGTCACCGTAACATCAGATTATAACTAAGATAAAGGCGGACATTTCGCCGACCCTGAAACATTCCAGAAAGAAACTGTTATATTGATGTAATGTTACCAAAGTAGCAGAGTAACCTACATGAAACGTTTCTGAAACTATCGTGTGTTGTCAGGGTAATCTGCGGTGTTACTGTCGTCATAGACAAAGGCATGAAAGTTTGGTGAAAACTTGTCTAACGGTGTGGATTTACTTTATTTTGTGCAGCTCGTATATATACAGGGTGATTCAATATGTCAGTGCATGGCGCATAACTCGAGACGTATTTTTAAAGCAAAAATTATATAAATGGTTTCCCCATTGGATTTCCCAATATCATAGCTCAATTCTGCATATGCACCTGTGATCTCATTTTTGTTTCAAAGTTATGGCGCAATGCTTCACGAGTTATGGATCTATTACTCCATTATATCTGAATCATAAATAATATTCAGTAAGTACCTTCACTTACTGAATCATCTATCATATACAGAATGTTCCTGAAATACTGGTCCAAACTTCGGGAGGGGATTATTTACATCAAAACAAGAAAATTTCGAAACGTGCGTAGTTTCGGAGATTTAGGCGCTCAAAGCTATGGTGGCACAGTCACAAATGACGTCATATTTTGACGCATAATTACTTAAGCAGTGTCGGCTTGGCAAATCAGAATCGAAAGAGTACACGATATATCTAGTTAAGCAATGTTTAAGATTGAGGGAGTACCGCATGAACAGGTTTCGCAACGTAAAAATTTTACTTGTCAAAGAATTAAATGGGTTTTTATAGGGCAAGCAAACAAATCGTCTTTAATAGTTGCCTTTGATAATCATAAAAAACCATTATCAAATGGTTTAAATCACTTTGACTGTGATTTGCTAAGCCCGCATTGCTTACGTAATTATTTGTCGCGTTATGACGTCATTTCTGAGGATGCCTCGACAACTTTGAACTCCGGAAACTTCGCATGTTTAGAAATATCTTCAAAGGAACTTTATTTTTTCTTGTTTTGATGTACCCAAAATTTGCACCATTATTTCAGGGACATATACGCCAACGTTTTTGGAACCGAGCGAGTGCATCTTTCTCTGATGAAGTATTGCAAAATTAAGTGGAGATAGGAAGAATCGTATGGATTTGCATTGTTGTGCTTAAACTCTGTCAAATTTCTGTGCTCCGAAATAACATACGGTATTTGCAAAGTTAAAGAAGGCGAAGCCATGCAAAGTTTGGTAAAGAATTGCTCAACGTTATTGATATCCATTACTAGACCGCAGATTCTAGGTTCTATAAATTAAGTTTTAGGTACCTAAAATAGCCATTTTAAAATCGTAAAGTAGGCATTATAACGAAGAATAAGCTCTTAAAATAAAATACAAGAAGTATATATTTTTAACAGAGTTACAATTAAGTTTTTGTAAGAATCTTTATAACATTAAAGTGCACAGAAATGCACACACTCCAAAAAAGTGTATCAAGCCGCCGTAGCTCAGTGGTAGAGCGTTGGCGTAGCATTCGGGAGGTCGTGGGTTCGACGACCATCCTGACTGAGATTTTTTCATTTTTTTCTCAGTCACACCAGGAAAATGCCGGGATGGCACCAACAACATAGGCCATAGCAGACGATTTCCCGAATCCTTTCCCCTCCACTATCCCGGCCTGAGAGAGATGCCTAAAGGCTATAAATAAAATTCAAGAATTCCAACAGAGCGATTATTAAATAAATGTCTAACCTGTGATTGTCTATTACTTTAACACAAGTCATACTTAAACATTTTTAAGGTTTGGAAAACCAAACAGAAGGTACACTCCTTATGTGGAAAGAGATGTTTTGATACTTTTGGCGTTTGGAAGAATTGCGGTGTATTATGTTACACCACTTACATCCTCTATCACGTGAACAGTCTGCTCTTAAAATTTTAGTCTGTTGCTTTTACGTTGTACTAAGATGTTATTTTCTGTCTTACGTACACATCTGAACTTCACAACACACACCGAGCACCCGTAGCTCAGTTGGTCGAACGTTGGTTTAGCATTTGGAAGGTCCTGAGAACGATCCCAACGGTCGTCCATCCTGACAGGATTTTCCGCACTCACACTAAGCAAATACCTGGATGGTACCTACTAACTATGCCCTAACAGACTAGTTTCCAACATTCTCTTTCCTAACTTATTCCGATTTGAACCTGAGATGCCTAAGGGCCATAAATAAATATTCAAATTAAAGATTCACAACACACCATCCCTAATAGCATCCGACATTCATGGGACGTTCTGAACAAGTCCGATTGATGTCACAAGGTCACACGGGATATTGGGACATACCCAGAATAACCGTAGGAAATCATAAATGGATAATCCCGGCTTTGTGAGGAGAGGGATATTCTGAAGATATCCTGGCAGGATGATCCCGAATGTGGTCGTATTGCGATATCCTGATAACATCCTGAGGTTATTTGTAACGCTCGCAAACCATCGATTGTTTCATGCAAGCACGCTTCGCGTTTAGCAACTGTTTACTGCCTGTTTGTACCAGACGGTAATTGCACCACTACTTCGAACTAACATAATTGAGTTACTACGCTTAGTTTAGAGGTAAGCATATGTCAATTCATATTGTTAGGTGCATGTAGATGTTTTAAGATAGCTAATATATTATATATTTATTAATTTCACATAAGTGAGCGCGCCAAGCTATAACTGTCTTTACCTTATGCCTTTGTGATGAACATGATGTCATGCTGACCTCACATTAAATGAGGGGGAAATAACGTCAAGTAAAAGTGACAATATTTTGTTGTTGCAACATACACGGAAAGTTCAAAACACCTGCTGCGTCCAGCATTTTCGACGGTGGGGGTATGTACACGTTTGCTGAATTGCGTAGTATAAAAAAATCCAATCTGAATGTGCTTTTAGTTTAAGGTGGTTAGGTATTTTTGGTTCAGGCCCAATGGATGATGATAGATCGATGTTTCAGTAGGTGATGGAAACTTAAGGGAAGATGTTCAGAAAGGAAAATTTAATATTTGGTAGTCATTTAACATGCACGTGCAGTTCAATAGTGTAGATAACTGGTCCACCCTAAGCTAATGCACGAAGAACGTCTCGTTTTTGACTGCCGATGATGAGGTTTTTCCAGGGGTTTCCCGTCAGTCACACCAAGCAAACGCCAGGATGGTGCCTACAAACAGGCTATGGAATACCTTGCAACATCTCCCGGGCTGATCCTGAGATGCCTAAAAGCCATAAATAAATTAAAAAGAAAAGCACTACGCATATTTCAAATAGTTGGCTGGCATGTTTTGTTCGTTACGTTGTTCAAGTAGTAAATTTGTTTGCTACTCCATTAATAAAAAAACACCTAGGCCTAATTATTCTAACTTAACCTACAATCAGTAATAAATACTTACTCTTCCCTGTGAGAGTTTTCGGGGTGCAGATAGTGCAACTGGGTTTCAGCATTGTGAAACTCTCGTCATTTGTTCGTTCATGAACCTTACTCTGCAAATTAATATACTACGCACACAACGCATTTAAAGTTTTTTTCTACTTTCCACGCAACTATTATATGCATTGCACAACCCCAATATTTTCGTTATCTTTGTCTACGATTTATGTCAAACTATTTATTTTGCCATGAATATGAACTATTTATTTTACCTTTCCATGCACCCACTACAGCCAGTTAGGTAGTCTGTGACTGGATAGAGAAGTCAGGTTAGATTATTTCATCATTACGTAGTCTTCCTGCTGCCACAGGCTACGTTGCTATTCCATTTACGCGACAATCAACTTGCACGAACGTGATA
The DNA here is from genome assembly GCA_022664845.1 of Lepisma saccharinum. Taxonomy (NCBI): domain Eukaryota; kingdom Metazoa; phylum Arthropoda; class Insecta; order Zygentoma; family Lepismatidae; genus Lepisma; species Lepisma saccharinum. The sequence goes on along the minus strand of JAGDQP010008430.1, from coordinate 52,812 downwards.
TTTACGTTCACTTTGTCTCCGATTTATGGAAAATTATTTTGTCCCAAACGTTATTTATAAACCCACTACAGCCAATAAGGTTAGCGTATGACTTAGAAAAGTCCTGTTAGATTATTTGTTTTTCTCTTGTTAAGATGGGTTAAATTATGCTATGCAAAATTTCTAACTTCTTGTGTAAAGTTACTAGTGAAATTGTGGTTATTGGGTTACCAGTTCAGGTGTGCGTAGTGCTTCTACTCTGTGACATTACTTCTAACATTCAGTTCACCACTACTTGGAGTAGTGAATCGGAACGGTGAAGCCTGTATCCGTTAATCTGTATTTGTTCCAAGATTTCAAGCCAATGCGAATTTGAAATCGGTGTGAAGATGAAAACGAAGAGTAGTTCTATAAACATCGTTAGTTAAAAAGAGTACGTGAAAAAAAACCTGCGGCAGGTACTCTGAACTAATGGCAGTAAGGAGAATAAGCGTTTTTCAACTTCACGTGACGCACTTAAAGGTTAATTTGTTGTCAACGCTGTATTTGAATTGAATTTATTTATAGCCTTTTAGCATCTTTGGCTCAGATCCGGATTGGGTAAGGCTAGGATGAGCAAGGTATCGGCCAGGGCCTTTCTTAAGGTACCATCCCGGCATTTGCCTGGTGAAACCGTGTACGATATGTTGTGAAATCATGTGGGAAGGAGTGAGTATTATTATAAGCAATCGAGTCACGTCATCAAGCATTGCTTCGTTTCACTTCCTTCAAGGCCAATCCATACCAAATAAGCTAATTTCATTTTAAAAGGTTACTGACAAAATTTATTTATTTTTTTAACCAAAGTTTGTACTACATTCAGGGTGTTGCAAACAGACATTCAATAATTTGTTAGTTATTCAGTTTTTTGTAGCGGCCATTTTGTATAGGCGCGTCAGTGTTTTTTGCACTTTTCAGGGGTTTGTGTTAAACTCTATAACTCTTTTGTTTTTAAATATATTGTGCTCAAACAAAAACAATATCAAAGATAATGCAATGTACAACATTTTGTGTTATGTGCACATTTAGGCTTACTTTAATACTTCGGCAACAAAAGAGCGTTGAATATTGGTGTTTGAATCATCAAAATCTTAATTTTTGATTTTCTTAAAAGAAAAAAACTGAGACTCGCCCTTCAATTTTTTGTCTGGATACAGGCTATATGGTATACTACTTCCCAAAATAGTTATAGATCTGAGAACCTTCCTCAGTCACGACGAATTTTAAATCTGCAACTAGTTTTTGCATTGTTCCGCACTAGCTTACCATCTGGACCGTTTGGGATATTACGAAATTCTTCGATTGTTATCAAGTGCTGCCTTTTTTATGAGTAAAGTGTTGCCAGCATGCCACACCACGGATGTAATGTCCACGAAGATTGTACGCTGGGGTCAGTTTTCCTACAAATGTTTTTTCTGTGTTCTGAAGACGGTCAATAAAATGCTACGTCGAAACTCATTGCATAATTATTCTCTGCAATTAGTGATGCCTTCTTGTTGATGGATAGAGGATGATGTTATTGTAGACGGGGCTGAGATGAGTTTGGCGCAGTCTTTGTCCTTTCTTTTATTACTTAACGAAGATGGAAAGGTCCTTCATGGTGCTATGACTCCTGAAATTGACTAACACGGAGACGGTGAAAGCCCGTCACTCAAATCCAGGACATCCGAGCACCATAAAGGACCTTTACATCTTCGTTAAGTAATGAAAGAAAGGAAAAAGGCTGACCCCACCTTCCCCCTGGGGATGTCCAGTTGGGTGATTTGTGATATCCATGCAACATCGCATAATATCAACCGGACGTCCCATCGCAATGGCCACATGACGTTTCACGGACATTCCATGGAGGTCCCGTGGGACGTCCCATGGGATCTCCATGAAGCGGACATTCGGCCATCTGATCAACACGTATAGGACGTCCTGTGGACGTCGCAAATATTCCGGCGGGACATCCCCTGGATATCCATATGATATTGAATGCTATTAGGGACTCGTCTAAGGTTGTAGTGTGTTCTCTGTATGTTGATAGCTTTTATGATGGAATTAAGATTTATCAATAAAGTTTATGAATCTTGTATCTTCCTAACCGAACCTTGCTTCCTGCTATTATAAAATTAGTTTGTAACGGAACTAATACATTTTATAGCACCAGCATTTGCCATAGTCTTTGAACAGATTTTATATAAACGAATTATTAATTATATAAAACCAGTTATTTCAGCTAAATAACACGTCTTTCTTTCACAGAAATCTACTGTAATGAACCTTGCAATTCTTAGGGAGTTTATAGCAAATTCTTTGAATGAAGGAAAGCAAGTCGATGTAATTTATATTGACTTTGAAAAGGCGTTTGATAGTAAATCACAATATATTACTAGGTAAATTAAATCGTTATCACTTCTCTCTATCCTTGATTAGGCGCCTGTGTTCTTATCTAATTAATCACAGGCAATCTGTTCTATTTAAATAATACAAATCTAATGAATAACACTATCAGGAGTCCCACAAGACTCGAATCTTGGACAATTGTTATTCCTCTTGTTTATTCATGACCTCACGGAATCTATACCTAATAATAAAAATGTTCTTTTTGCGGATCAAAACATGTGCAAAAATTAATTATATGGAAGATGTCATAAATTACAAAATTACTTAGACAACATTGCAACTGGTGTGTTCTCATTCTACTTCCAGTCAATGCGAAGAAATGTAGAAGTTTTATCATTTAGTATAAATAAAGCAATTTATCGATTTAATTATCAAATTCATAAGTATCCATTACGTAGACCTAATATACAGTAGGGAAAGATCTTGGTGTCATATTTGATATGAAATTAACGTTTAACAACCTCATAAAAATATTAGAAATGAAGCTTTTAAAATGCTATGATTGGTAATAAGGATGGGAACAATATGAGAGAAAAATGTGCTATGCCTCTGTACGTTCTACATTGGAATATTCTTCTACTATTTGGAAACCCTGTCAACAAATATATTGGCAAGAACTAGGAAAACAGAATCCAAATTTCTTAAATTTCAAATCTATAAAGTAACTCGGATCTTTCCTATTTGTGAAAACTACAATACAATCCTTTATTTTTGTCTATGTTGCCTATTGTGCGATTTTTGCACTGCAGGGAAAATATATTGTGCATGCTTTTAACAATATAAAAGCACTTTATCCACACTTGTAATAAATTGACATTTGATTGGTCACGTTTTGTAAACGTTTCCACAATACCTTTTTATACATTTTCAAACTTTCGGTACACTTTTATTAGACAAATCTTTGCAATCCATCAAATGAATGGAGTAAAACTGCCATAATCCCCGTAGGCACTTTTGGTTTGGTTAGAGTGCATCAATGCTATTCTATACACGATTTTGGTAACCATTGTGCGGCACGTAAACGGAAGTATCCTGTATTTCCGGCTATCATATTGTTACATGTTAATTCAAAGTTACTGTGAGACAGCGTGTAAAAGCATTATTTTTAGCGTTGGCGAAAAATGGTGGACTTTTTACAACTTTCGCGAATTTTGTCCGAGTTGCGCAATGTTTCGGTTCTAATTAATAGGCGGAACTAGTCTCGGACGTTTACGATTAACTTACTGACACTGTCCTCTGTCAATTTTGTAAAATAGCACCATTTTCCAATATGGCGATCGTAGTGAAATTTGTCGGATTTGCGCAATGTTGGGTCTGAAGTACAAAATAAGTCTTAAGGTTAATGTAAAATAACGATCTCCAACAAAAGAAGGCAGCACTACCTCCGTATATGTCTAAAGTACTTTTATCGTTGAATGAAATTTCAATGCTGCTCCTTCAAATTCAAGTCTAGGGACTTCTAACTTTCGGGGAAGAAACTTCCTAAGTAATTCAAGAGTTCGATCAATGCCGATTTTTTTATTTTCGTTTTTCTTCATTGTTGAAATCGCTTGGTTGTTGTGAAAATTAGAACCTACAAAAATAAAGCTCTTTCAACAATGAACATAAAAGGAAATTAAGAATCGGCATTGATCAAACCCTTGAAATGGTTATGAACTTTCTTCCCTGAAAGTTAGAACTCTCTAGGCTTGAATTTGTAGGAGCAGCATTGAAATATCGTGCAATGAAGAAAATACTTTAGACATATACGGAGGTAGTGCTGCCATCTTCTGTTGGAGATCGTTGCTTTACATGAACCTTAAGAAAAAGACTAAGTTTAATATGTGATACCCAAACACGTTTAACAATGATACTTAACATATACACATTCACACGTTGAAGAGTACGGAGAAAGAAGGGAGTATGTGGATTTTGTTAAAAACAAAATGAGTTTGTACTTGTAACAATTATAATGATATAACTACATAATGATAGCTAAATTTTCAATCCGAAAGTGCAAATAGTCTCCACGTAATAGCAGTTTTAAAAGTATTAAATACACGAGAGTAAATTGGAGAGACTTTAAAATTCATTTTACGATAAATCACTTTTCATGTACATAGCTCCTTCTTTCCATGTACTCTTCAGTTATAACAATGTCCAGTTGCTGATCACATAGAGATATCACTGCAACCGTTGTCCTTCACATTCGCAAAGTAACATACACTCAAGGCATTCTTGATGCAAGTACACTTCTCAGTACAGTTCGTTTTGCAACGGCATGTCATTAGCATTCGGCTGTTTTCGGACATTGTGCTCAACGTAGTCTATTGGGAGTCGTAATTGAGGCCATTGCGTTTCCATTCAACCCAAGTCCAGGGCTTCATCTTCAAGCACGTCTTTTTCCATGCACTGTCGTCAGTCAGATCTTGCACTGAACGCTTGCTCCTCTTGTAAGGAGACGCAATATGTCCTCTGTAGGAGTATTTTGTCTATTAAGTGCGATTTTTCTTGCTGAGTAGATAACGTCTGTCTTCGTTTACCTCTTTGCACGGATTTTATCAGTCATTTTTGGGTTGTCACAAATCGCTGGGTTAACATACGAGATTGGTCGCTTACAACAACATGAGAGTGGGTGACGCTGTATTCACTTCTCTAAACGTCATTCACGTACTCTATGCACTTGTCTTGTCAATGCTGAGAAAGGCGAGACACATTACAACCTGTGATGCTGTGCGAAACATAGCAGCAAATCTATTATTCCAAAAGAGTTGGCATAGCATCTGTTGGAATGAAACGTCGTGTGTTTGCACAGCCAAAGTTCCTTCAGATTGGGAGGGAGGTGCAGAAATGGAAAGAAAGCGATAACATGATCGGAGTCAACTTTATGAATGGTAATGGTTTTGTTCCCTTCTCGCGGCATGACGGACGTGCAGAAGGAGTTTTGGATCATCTTCTACGTGGGACTAGGGAGAAATGCCAGTAATATCCAAGCCAGAGAAAGACTATTTCCTCGCATGTAGAATATTTATCTGTCAGCAGTGTTTTTTGCGAGTTAATGAAATAGTCTTTCCTTTTTCCCGTCGTTAGCAATGAATTTTTGGAAATTCTCGGGTTGCGGCCCCGTTACCCTGCCTACGTCCCAGGCATTTTTCACTGTGACGATCAAGTGTCAATCCAAACGTCTAACGATCTTGAGCGTGGAAGAAACCCAGCTGTTTACAATTAGGATTTAGTATATCTAATACTGCGAATCATCTTACGAGTGGAATTGTATTTAAGAAGAAACCTTTCGAAGAATTTACTTTGTTTGCTATTATAAACTTGCTTTACATCACAAAATTTCACGTAGGAAGGATTTCGCAAATCATATGATCAAGATTGAGTATTACATTTTTAATTATTTTTATAAAAAATATTTTTTCTCATTGTTGTTATACCATTTTAGTTAATTTAAAGCGAAGAAGAAATAAAAGTGTTTTCTTCCTGAATGGTCACACGGATTACAAAGACAATCGATATTGGACATTAAGAATTTTGACGTTGTGTGAGAATACTAAAGTTATACTTAAACATCATCTTTAATGAAATCAATATTATAATGAAAGCAAGAAAATTTGATTGAGTTCTCGCTAGTACAATTATTTTAAGATCACTTTATTTGGTACTAGTACTTTGGCCGATAATCGTAAATACAAAAATCGATGGAAAACCCTTTCAGCTATTCCTCACTAATCATGTTTTAGGAAACGGTCATCCTATATATTTAGTCTTCCATCTTCCCAAAACCGGACGTTTAATCGTGGATTTTACATTCTAAATATGCTTCACTCTTACCAGTAATATTATAATCTTCAATGAGGATTTCCATACAAATGCCAAATTTTATAGGTTCCTCTATTAAAAGCTTCGCGGCAGCATATACACTTGACAAATATGGCGGAAAATCCTCGAGACCTCGAAGTACGCAAGCACAGAGAGGGGCTAAATCAAAACATCAAAAAGCTACAGACAGAAAAGGAAGCTAGGAAAAAGTTAAATCGGCAAATAGAAATTAAATGATCGTGGAAACATATTTTCATTTATTTGTGACCATACTCTCTATCCTGAAGTAAGACGTAAATTAAAGAACTCAATAAGAAGGAATAAATACACAGTTGTCATCAGTAACGTCAGCTAAGCCAGGAATAGACCATTAGTTTGTTTATTTAACTGCAGGTCAATATTTAAGACCTATGGCGATGCTCATTGATATATTCGCAAATGTTTATATATTGTTCGTATCTACCATTTTTTTTAAAGAAATTCAGTCATACAGTCCTTGTCATTAGTCGCCATCTCTAGAACTTTCCAAACATTCCCACACTATATCCACACTGCACTTATAAGGCTAAAAACACGTATAATTTTGATGATTTATAGTAAAAACCAAAAATGTATGAAGCCGTTGATGTTATGAACCACTAATTATTGTAAATTTTCATGTAGATGGACCAAAAGAGTTGATATTTTGATGAAAATACACTAGAAATTTCAGAGCCGTAGTATCCCTATGACTCCATGTTGCCAGACCCTAGACCATTAGTTCCTCCTAAAAATATTGAACTAAGCCAAGAAAGAAAAATTCAGTCACAAATAAAAAAAAAGACAACTAAATTTCGCGAATATCACAAATGCGTCCACTAGTGTCAACATTGGAAACTAATATAATCTATGACACAACGTGAATCAAATAACAGGCATATTATTCTCAGGCTATACAGTAGAGCCATTAAAAATATTATCCATGATCGAATCATTTTTAAGAAAGAAAAAAAACATAAAATTTAATATTTGTTCAAACGTGAATAAACAAACAAAAGGGGAAGAAGTGATAGAATTTGTATACTTTAATATTACAAAATAATAAATAAGATGTTAATTAAAGAAGAACAAGAATTAAAAAATTAAAATCCAGAATAATGTCAGTTAGATGGAGGTGAGAAAGAAGAAACCACATAGGAAAACAAGGAAATGAACGCAAAATATGCAGTAACTTCAAATATAAAAATTTCTTATAAATATAGTAGAAAAGAAACGTATTTATGGATCATTTTAAAACAAATAACGTTAAGATGGGGCAAAAAGGTAAATAATATGAAACAAAAATAAAGCATCTAGTGTAATATATTCGTGGTCTAGATTAGGTACTATAATATACAGTCTAATATATCTATAAAAAACTTCCTAGCTCAGACTAAAAGATCTAAAGATCTGTGAAAATGACTGGTTATAAACAAAACGTAAGAAAGAAACACTAGGCAGTAACAATACGGTACGATGTATAAAGAAGAACGAAAACCCATTATAGACACGAATTGATCCATAAAAACACACTATATTATCTATGAACTGAAGAATGAATTAAGCTAAATCAGTTCCTGACTATAAACTTAATGATTTGGAAATTGACACTTTTGCGTAATGGAGTTAGTTTTCAAAACTTTATTTACTATAATGCATGAATGGAAACCCAGGATTATAATGAAAATGAAATTAAACGTATTGTATAGAATTGAATAATTAACAATCCTTTTTTATGAACGCCATGGAAAAAAGTCACATTTGTGAAAACACTATTCAAACAGGAAGTCTAATTATACCTTGTTTATGAAGGAAATAAACAAATAAATAACAGAGACTAAACATTATGTTTTCTGTGCAGTATTAAACTCCATTTAAAAAAAACAATTATTTTTTTCTGTTAGTATATGCGTAAACTATTGTATGTTAAAAGTAGACATGCGTTAAATAATCATATTATTTTCTTTATCTTAAGAAAAAAATGTTAACTAAGTTGATTAGGTTCATACAATATGTTTTCTAATTAAATTGGCTTTGGAATTGGTAAGCCGTATAATTTTTCCAGAAGTGACCTTCTGTTGGCACAATATTTTGGGCAATACATTAGGACATGCTTAACGTTTTGCTCAGCTAATGGACATTCGCACAGAGGAGAAAGGCTACAGCCTATTTTGAATAAGTGAGATAAAAGTCTTGTGTGATCTGTGCGAGCTCTGATTAAAGGTAGAACAATTTTTCTGGAGATATTAAAGTGATGGAACCAGGGTTTCGATGCTCGTTCATTAAAGTAGATTTTGAAAGGAGAATTTGTGGTATGAAGTTCGTTAATAGCTGTTAGTTTCCAATCATTGTTAATTTGCTTTAGTATTGGAGTTAAGACGTCTGGCCAGTATCTTCTTGCATTCGTTATTGTTGATAGTGTGGAGCTTTCCCTTGCGAGTGTATCAACGACAGAGGGAGAATATAATTGATTACCATTACATTGAACTTTCCCATGAGAGCCTAAGTAACTGAAATGAATAATTTTACCTAATTTCAAGTTTACAACTCTAAAATATCGTAAATAATTGGGTGTGAGTGAAACATTTGTCGGTATGTTCTTTGAAGAGATTTGAGAGAGCTTTGTGAGTCTGTTAAAATCAGTATTTTTTTTCCTGCAGGAGTATACAATACCCTAACGCCTTAAATATTCCATAACTCTCGAGGTAATACATGTTAAAAATAGGATCAAGTCTGTATTTCAAAAAGTGTTTGTTTCTGAAGGTCCCATACTGCACAGGAAGCTATCTGGGAGCCCTTACTACCGTCAGAGTAAACGAAGTAAAATTCAGCCCATTTGTTTTTATATTCTGCTATCGTAGTAAATTTAGGAAAATAGACATCAGGGATAGTTTCTAAAGGACACTGAATTTTATAAATAAGTTCCTTCTTAGGTCTGTGTGTGGAATTAATGTAATTTTTGTAGTAACATGTTGGATATATCCAAATGTTTCTATTATTTGTAAACCCTTTTTCGTACAACTGGATCGCCTCGTTATACAAAGAGTTGAAAGGATGTGACGGTTTATTAATTTTTTATGAGGAATATAGTCACAGCTTCTAGTCTCCTTGCCTGTACATTTAATATATGTGATTCCAAGTATGTAGTAATATTTGGGTTATTTTTCTTGGTACCAAGAGCAATTCGTATCGCCTTTCTGCAAATTACATCGAGTTTTTCTAACGATTTTTTGTTTAGATTAGGTATACCTGACAAGCCATATTCGATGTTAGGTAAAAAATATTTTTTTATAAAAAGCAAAAGAATAGTTTGAGTGCCACCGTATTTTGTAGTTGCAATTGATTTTAAAATATTTAATATCTTGTTCCCTTTAGCAAGCATTAAATTGACATGGACATTCAGATTAAACTTAGAGTCAAGGGTGATTCGTACAATAAATTATATGGAATGAGAAACGAGGTAGACATATTTAATCAAAGCCAAAGAAGTTTTCAGAATAATCTAATAAAATTATTCTAAAGCAAGCAAAATCACTATAGCAAGTTCTAGTTCATAAACATAGGATGGCAAAAAAAATACTTACGATGGGCACATAAAAGCCTAAAAGGGAATTATAAATCCTTTAATTATATGTGTATCATCAGTCTTATATCATTCTTATATCTATATTTGTATATTTACTTTGTAGTTTTACATTTTATAGTATTAATTTACACATATTACGTATGCATTATTACTTCACTTGAATTAGCTATGTTAATTTTAAATTTGGCTTTATATTGTGATGTATCTCTCTGTGTTTAGTGTATATTGTGTTTATATTTTGTTGATACTATTAACAGTATGGATTGATTATATTTTACTAAGCATTCCTGGTAATACAAGAAACTAAATTGTAATTTAGGTTTTACAGAATACCATAATTGGTCATACGCCCGTTGCATTCTTCCTAAATAAATATCTATAGTGGAAAGTGAAAAAGACATAAGCGCCAAATCAAAACCTTTTTCAGGAAACACGCCTTAAAATTCTGTTCCTTAACGTTTGTGCTAAGAGTTTTCTTGCATTTATTTCCTACAAAAAGCACATACACGTATGTCCTTTACAGTGTTTGTTAGAGTAGATTACGTTCCACAGAATAGTGAGGGAATTATTAGTTCACAAAATTTCCACCTTCGATAGCTTCTGTGAGTTTTGCAGAAGTTAACTTGCGAAAGATTTGTATAAAGAAAACTAACGTCTAAATCTGTCTTGACGACTAGAAAACAAATTGTATAAATCTCTACGACTATTGATGAGAGAAGCATGGTATTCTATTTGTCAGTGACTGAAGTTAAAAATTGTGTTCCTCAGGGCTATATTTTAGGGTCTATATTTTGTATATCAATGATTTATTTCAGTTCATAGAGTCGGAAAATGTAGTTTTGTACCCTGATGATTGAATCGTTGTTAAACAAGCAGAAAACAGTTTTTAGACAAAAACTATGTATTTGATTTGAGCTGCTGCGGTAACAGTTTGAATTGAAAGAAAAAAATAAACATTTTCGCGTTCCATTTAAAATATGTCAAATATGGAAAGAGTGTAATATGAATACATGGAAGAATGTATGATTGTTTTGTACTTTTTCGTCATATCAGCGGATATTTATATGAAAGAAACACACACAGTGAGTTTAAAGGTAACCTGTATTTAATGGGCAATGTATTTAAGAATAGCAGAAAGTATGTTTTGGGAGAAATATTGGTATCTGATATAAGGTTGAATGGCAGATGCTATATGCTACGTGAACTCTACAATGTAAACAATCTATTTAATGAATGTGAATTTGAAAACCAGTTTGTGGAAATATACTACGATGCTTATTATAATAAATAAGGCAATCTAATGGAAGACGTTCTATTTCATATAAAGAGTAAAAATGTGTTCTTTTACCATATTGATACATTGTCCGAGTACTTTCCTTTCAGGAGAGTTATCATAAGCAATTATTATAATAATAGAAAGAACATTTCAATTATTATTGGTGGCGACAGAGAATTGTGAACCTCAATTATTAGTGGTAGCGTAATAACTTGAACTGAATCGAAAGAAAGTTATTTTATAAGTCAAGACAAGATGGCAGATTCCAGAAAATTTTATCCGTTCGACTAGAACAGGGAGAGTATTGAAAATTTTCTGGAAATATTTAAATTGCGCTACGACATCCAGGAATTAAAGCTTGAGAGACAGCAACAGATTCTCCTATCATCACTCTCGCCGGAATTATATTTTATGGTAAATGAATATGTTCACCCTAAAGACATTCTGAAGATATCTTTTTTCTGAACTTCAAGACATCCTATTGCAAATGTTCATCAAACAATCTAACATAACTACTAAGCGATATAGTTTTCAGAAGTTCTTGCAACAGATTGGTTAACCTGTTTGCGAGTATATCGCATCCATCAAGAAGCAAGCCTCAAAGTGCAAGTTTGGCTCTTTCGAAATGGAGACATGCAAAGACCAACTTGTATTGCTACCTTAGATCCTGGTCTTAGGAAAAGGTTGTTGCAAGAAGATACCTTAACGTTTCAAAAGGCATTCAAACTGGCGATTCAGTTCAAGACTGTCGAAGCCGAAAGTAGGTTGCTACGTCTTGCGGCACATTCTTCTGCAGCACATACTGCCGACATCCATGCCATCAATCATGAGAAATAAAATGTTAGACCCTTTAAATCTAAGGTCGATTAACCATTGTCGACTGATGTCAACTATAAGTCTTGTGGGTACTCACACCTTAAAAACAGATGTCCAGCGTACGGAATACAATGTAATTTCTGTAAATAATTATTCATTACCAAAACCAGTGTTCCTAACGTAAGAAGCAGATGGCTAAAGCTACAATACACAATATAATGATGGAGAATCTAAACCAAACACTTAAGAACAAGAAGATACTTGTATTGCTGTGGAGCATATCTGATTGAATAATATCACGGATGAAACTTCTTTTGTTGAAAATAATTTATTGATAGTGAACTTAAAACTAAACCAACTCAACATGCAAGTATTAGCAGCTTCAAGAGCTGACTATAATGTGGTTGATAGAATGGTACTAACTCGTTTACATCTATCTTTTGATAATTTTTTTAATGAAATGTTTCTAAAATAATATCTGGTGGTAGATTACCAATCATTGGGAAATTAACCTTGCCATGTACTTATGAAAACAGAAAATTTATTCTACAGTTCTTGGTTTCTAAGTATACATTACCCTACCCATTCCTAGGCAGACGTGAATTAGATGTGATACGTCCAGGATGGAGAATTTGGATCCTCTGCTCTGATGTTATTCCAACACATCTCCATTAGAACATACAAATGTAAACATAAATATTGATACCATGTCAATACATAATGACAAATTTCGAGATGTGTTATTCCGAATACAAGAAATACAACATTACTTAAATATTCAAACCAGAAAACAAGATACTTTAAAGTTATTACACAGTAATTGAACGGACATATTAAATAAGTAACATCTTGAAAGTTGAAACAATTGTTGATCTTATGGAACAGCGACTAATTTAAAAAAATGTTTTTCTCTATTGTCAGAATGTAACGTTCTTCGCTCTTAGAGGAAGGGAGCGAATTTATAAGTTGTTAAACAAGCAGAGAACAGTTTTTGGACAAAAACTATGTAGTTTGAGCTGCTGCGATAACACTTTGAAATGAAAGAAACAAATGAACGTTTGCGCGTTCGATTTAAAATATATCAAATATGGAAATCGTGTAATACGAATACATGGAGGAATGTATGATTGTTTTGTACTCATTCGTCATATCAGAGGATATTTATGTGAAGGAAACACACAAAGTGAGTTTAAAGGTAACCTGTATTTAATGGGCAATGTATTTAAGAATAGCAGAAAGTATGTTTTGGGAGAAATATTAGAATCTGATGTAAGGTTGAATGGCAGATGCTATATGCATCGTAAACTCAACAATGTAAACAATCCATATAATGAATGTGAATTTGAAAATCTGTTTGTGGAAATATAAATAATACGAGGATTATTATAATAAATAACGTAATCTAATGGAAGCCATTCTATTTCGTATAAGGAGTAGAATTGTGTTCTTTTACCATATTGATAATTCTACTCGCATATACCTTGTCCGAATACTTTCCTTACCGGAGAGTTACCATAAGCAATTATAATAATAATAGAAAGAACATTTCAATTATTATTAATGATGTAAATGTTTTAGTAACTGGAAACACTCATCAGGAAGCAGAAAGTAACCTAAAACCAATGATTGTGAGATTAATAGAGTGGGCTTCAAACCAAAGTCTGAAGATAAATGTAGATAGTTCAAAAATCCGTCTCCTTTCTCACCGACCGTTTACGTTTCCATCCATAATAGTAAATTCTTTCAAATGGTTAGGGGCAACTATAAACGAAAAGCTAAAACGAGATGATCACATTCTTTTATGGGTCTTGATATTCCTTAAAAAGGATATGTTAGTTATTTATTGTTCAAGCTGCTTATTATTGTTATGATTCATTGGAAATATTCCTAAAAGACGAAATGAACGGAATTATCACAGTTTTATAACTTGTTTCAAATGTTTCCTACTGTTCTTTAATGGTATTGTTCGGATATGTGGCAATACACAACGAACCTGTATAGAGCGCGGAAAAGGAGGCCGCTAGATGGCAGGTAAGTTCATATGTTACGTAGGAGGGAAGTTTAAAAGTTGAAATGATTGTTTTTATCGTATTTTATGCTTGTATTAAGGTTTTTAAATATGTATTATGAATGTTTTGAGTAGGTATTGTTCAAAGAAATGTTTAATTCATCTTTTATACAAGGAATAACAAAGATACAATGTATTTATTTCACAATATCATCACCATTATCGACCACTTCAATGGACAATTACACGACTACGGGTCAACACTCAGCACTTCCGCAAATGATATCTGGACCGCCAAACTATTCTATTTTAGGAGCCATTCCAAGACAACTAGACGGGGAAAAACAGTCATCTCGATCGCGCTCTCGATCACTGATAAATCACAACACTGAACGCACCACAACACAATCACCATCTACCAAAAGATACATACAATTAGTGAATCAGAATCAGATGAGGAAAGATAAATGGACATCACAAACAAAAACAATTTTCAACAACTTCCAACACCTGCAACCACAACACTAATATTTTCATTTCTGATCACGAATTTTGATACGAAATTTCAAAACGTAAAACTAATCTACCAGCAACTGACAAAATACGCACATTGCGACAGAATCATAAGAATTATTTTAACCAGGAGTGGCATAATAATACAATCTACCGACGCTAATTTTGTAACCACCATACGCAATCAACATAGCTTCGAAATATTTAAAAAAAACATCAAACTTGACAAGACAAAAAAACAGATCAACTCGCCAAGTACTACCACCACGCAGAGCACCGACACTATCATTAGTCGTTCGAGGAGTAGAGCCCACAATCACAGACGAAGAAGCAGAGACAGAATTAAAAGAATACCACGTGATCACCAAATGTATCATGTATCACTAAATGTATAACTTATAACCAAAACTAGAGGCCAAACGTTCATGATTCGTGTTTTGACTAACAGCCAAGAACTATAGACAAACTTCTCACCTGCAGCGCTTACATCTACAAGATACATTACAGGGTAGAATCCTCACACTCACCTCCACCTCTGCCAATAAAATGTGAGAAATGTCAATTATACAACGCACATACCACAGCACAATGTACAAATAACATTAAGTGCGGATACTGCTCCGGTTCACATCCCAGTAAAAATTGTTCAAAACTGCAACAGCCCCCAAATGCACACATATTCATCCAACTTTCAGTTATAAATGTAAAGCTAGACCTGCCGCATAACCTGACAAACCGGAATTAATAGTACCAATCCGGACCGTTGAAACCCAAACCCAGGCTACACTCCCATTACCTCTGCGTACCAACCAATCACGATAGATCAACTCTTGGCATTCATGATCAGCGCTGGATTAAGCTACTTGGGGGCCCTGAGCTATTGACTCCCGCCGTGGGCTAAAGACTTCGTTATAACCCCTGTTACTTATTCTTTGTAGTCTTAAAATTAACTTATTTACCTTTGGCGGGGCCCCTGAACAAATTGGGGCCCTGGGCTGCAGCCCCTCCGCTAATCCGGCTCTGTTCATAACCGTTGTCCTACAAACCATTCACGCTTTCCAAAGACACCACATCCTTGCTCAAATTCAATATACAGCCAAAACAACCTTACATGTCACCTTTAACATTACCTACTCTGAACCATACGCTCATTTTCATGCAAGTGCCAAAACAGCAGATGAATCATACCGTACAGACAATCACAAAATGTATACAATTATCGTTTTAGTGTTTCTATTTATAAATATAATATTCATACTCACGCATAAATCGTTATTTGAATACCTGCTCCTAGAGGAAGACTAAATGAAATACTCCTAAAACCAAAGGACACTTGCAAAATATCACGTTTCACCATGCTTCGTCAAGATAGCACCATTCCAGCACAGCGAGCAAACGGAGGGGTCGCCATAGGATTTTCACCAAAAATAGCCTACTGTCAATACACTGTAAACACACCAAATCTACCTGAACACCTCATCGTTACATTATACTATAAACAGTTATATATCACTCTCGCTACAATTTATATAAGACCTGGTCATTCCATCCCCAACTCATTCTTTACTTACATCTCAAACCAGTTCAAACCCTACATAATTATGGCCGCCATAAACATACACAACCGACCTAATCACGAAAAGCAAGACTTCAAAGATAAACGCCTTTTCAAACCACATGAACAATTCACCGGATCCCTAAACCAACTAAGCCATGTTCCAATACCTTTCCAGACGTAGTCATAACCTCAACCAACATTAGCCATAATTGCACCATAGACCTACTAGGTCTAATAGGCAGCGATTTCGCGCCGGGTAAACTTATAATATTATCTTCAAACCATATTGACCAAACGTACAATACGCAACCACGAATCCTACAATCTTTTGATTGTGCCGACTGGAACAGCTATACATTCAATCACATTTCAAAACCCTGACAACACCAGAAAATAAAGCCGAACTTCATCATACTCTAGACAAAATCACCACATCAATTCAACAAGCATCAGAGAAATACATCCCAACTGCCCAATTCCATAATTTCAGACCAAATCTACCACCACAATACTTACCTTTAATCAAACGTTCAAGAGAACAATTTAGCTGACAATACACATCCCACTAAATTCTGGAAACGTTTTAATACACTCATAGACAAATACTCCAAACCACATTACCCCTTACTGCACCACGACGAAGCACTTCATACTGACAAAGAAAAAGTCGATACATTCGCTGACTACTTACAAGAAATTTTCACCTCTCAGGTTCCTTTCAATCCATTTCTACACAATTCTGCAGAGAAACTTAACCTCTTTTCTTCTCATCTACAACCAAATCAAAATCACACACTCCCAGACCACCCACTGACAGATCCCATCACATCTGAGAACATGACCCATGCCATCAGTAGCAAACGAAACTACGCACCTCATCATCCTCCTCCATCTCCTCGTCACAATATATACCTTGACAACCTTGATAATCCTCAAACCAAAAACATCTCCAAATTTCATTTCTTTCTATAAACCAACACAACTAATCCCATGTCTAAGTAAAACCTTTGAAAAACTCCTAGTAAACGCGTCCATCAAAATTTACAAAGCGATGATTTTCTTTCTATATATCAAGCCGGCTTCCGACCCAACTTTAGCATTACTGACCGACTCCTTCGACTCACAAACCAAATAACAATACACTACAACAAATACCTCCCTTCCTGTTTAACCGTATTCGATCTAGAAAAAGCATTTGACAAAGTATGATATCGAGCACTTCTCTACAAACTACAGGTTTTTTCCATCTCCCTGTCCCTTACCTTCGTTTCATTTTCAACTTCATCTCTTTTCGACTCGCCTATATCAGTATCAATAATAGTCTATCCCATCCCATATTCCTACATTGCGGAGTAGCACAAGGATCAGCCTTATGGCCACTTCTTTGCATACTTTACGTTGCAGATCTCCCTCCTCTTCCTCACAATATACAAGTTTTACAATAAGAAGACAACACCGCTTTTCTCGCGTTAAGTACCACAGCTCAACATATCAATAGAAAAATGAACGAAGCAATCAACATCCTCACCACGTAGTGTAGTAAGTGGGGACTCATGATCAACTCGCATAAAACACAGACTATCATCTCCCCCGCCCCCCTCAAAGGCAGATCTAGAGTTCTAAGAAACCCTCAGAAATGGAATCTCACTGTCCTATAAGAACGCATCAAGCCATCAAATCAGGTCACGTACCTAGGTATAGTTTTTGACAAACATCTCACATGACGCCCACACCTGCAGAGCGTCACTACAAAAGCCAGAAACAAATTAAATCTCTTTAAAAATTGACCGGTACAACATAAGGATTCAATCTAACACAGTTATCAATACATATAAAGCATTCCTCAGACCAGTGCTAACATATGAATTTACTGCCTGGATTAACGTACCACCTGACCTATACAAGAAACTTCAAATCCTTGATAGACACGCCCTTCACATTCATACAGAGTAAAACTACCCATTCTGACCCGCGAACTCTACGACAGAATGACCTTTCCACGCCTGCGTAACAATTTGGAAACACTACGCCTAAAATACATAAGACAGCGATATGATATGCAACGCCTTTTACTTACAGACATTATCCAAATGCAACAAAACGACAACATACAGAACAATAACAGTACACCATTTTCAACAATCCTCACCATCACTCTACATTACCAGACGACGACCCAGAACTCTCGTTTTTCAATAAGTTCATGTCATAAGGATAATCTAAAGTTATGTTTGAAATCAGCATAAAAATGAAGTTTAGGATCAACTACTTTGCCAAATCCCTATTGCGATTGCAGGGAAACATTTAATGCTTAAAAGAAATGAAACTTTGAATGATTTACGTTACGAATCAAATTTGAGCAAAAGCCTTATCTGAGGGTATTCTGAAATTACAGCAAAATTTCATTCTACCGCACGTATTAAAAAACATCTTTTAATAATCACAAAAATGTTGTTGTGTGATCTAATGATAGACCATTGACGTTAATCAATAACACGCTTACTAATGTTTAAACACTCAGTTTATTTCTAACACGAGTCATTTGTAAAGTCATAAAAGTCATCTGCTTTCTTCCATGTAAATTCACAATACCTCTAACCAATAAAATTACTACAGCTTCTAACCAGCAATCGTTGGTTTTGAAATTCAACAAGTCTGATAATGAAGTCTCTGCATCAGTTTTGAAATAGCCAACCAAAACAGCACACGCTGGTCACCTTACAATTTTTTTTGTAGCATCAGTTGATAACTTATGTAGAACAGAAAGTTTACAAAAGAAATCTCTTTCTTCGACATAAAATTCCGCACATAAATTACATATTAATGCGCACGATCTTCGACATCCAATACGTCGTTTGAAGGAAGTACTATTACTCAGTCCTTTTAGTTTACCTGATTTATTAAAAGTTTTCGAAGTCTGTCAGTTACTTCTCTCTCATTATGACTTCGAATTGCCAAGTAGCCATTAAGCTCACTGGATTAATTTAAAGCATAATAAACAACGAAATCCAACATGCCGGTCAGTAAGATATCAGAGGTCGTAGCTATTTAAAGATGTTGGAGATGTTATTGTCCAACGATAATGATAAGTCACTGCTATTTAAAAAAAAGGAAGAAAACTGCCTTCTGATGAATTCACCTTAAATTTACCAAATTTGAATATTATGATTATTTCAATTGTATTTTATTTTACTTTTGGAATGATTTCATATCATTCATCAAGCTATAACCAAGCCCTTACCTCTAGAAAGCACAAAAGGAATGAGGTTCCGAGGAAGTATCTAGAGGTGCCTGGGAAATTCCCCCCTTTCCTCCTTCTATTATCACACTGTATGTTATATATACTAACAACACTATATATATAAGATGGTTAAAAGGTAGGAAAAAGGTACTTACATACTAAACACCATAAACAAAATAGAAAAACGGCAACGTTTCGCGGGAACGTGTTCACATGACAAGAGAGCAAATGGACAGAGAGGATTGGTACGGGGCTGGTGCTCAGGAGTGGCCATATTGCCTATTACAAGGTAACCAAAAACGTTTTTGTCGTTTCTGACGTCCCATTAATCATGCTCTCACAGAGAGGAAACGAAATGACGCACGTGCCTGCCAAGCGATCGGGAGTTAGTCTCACCATCAACCTTCAGTAATACAGACACGATGTTCACACACAGCAGTCGTACTCCTCCAGTGTAAAAGAGAAATGGAGGTATAGAAGCAACTTGTTCGCGTGTGTTAGTTGTATGACTTTAAAGTGGGCCTGCCACCTGCCGCATCAAGTCGCTGCATCTTCCAGGTAGTTTGTGGGAATGTCGTGAACGAACGCACCACCAGGCACTGGTTCCAGAAATTCCGTTCGGGAGATGTGAGCTTTGCTGGTGAACGCAGTGGTCGACCACATGTGTTGGATGACAAGACCCTGATAGCAGCCATCGAGGAGGACAGTGGTCTAACGGGTGAAGAACTTGCAGAAAGGTTCCATGTTTCCGTTGAAACAGTCAGACTGCACCTGTATGGGATAGGGAAGTCATACAGGCTAAGCAAATAGGTACCCCACACATTGTCGGCAGCCAACAAGGAACAACGAGTTTCTGTTTGTCCTTGCTCACACGGTACCTGAACACACCCATATTTGATCGCTTGCTCACTGGTGACGAAAATTGGGTCCTCTATGGCACTTCCAAGCGTACCAGACATTGGTTGTCGCCACGTGACCCTGTTCCTCACATCTCAAGACCACATCTGCACCCACGAAAGGTTATGCTGTCTGTATGGTAGACTTGTCGCCAAGTGGTGCATTACGAGCTCCTTCCACCTGGTGAGACCATCACTGCTGACCTCTACTCACAGCCAGTGTTTAAACTGAGCCGGAATGGCATTGCGGTAAGAAATATAGAACCGAAACGGTGTTCCTGTAAGAATAAATAGGAAATTTGTTCTTAACACTATAGTTCTTTTGTGATTGTAGCAAAATGAGCCTTGTCAGAAAGCAGTGTTTTCTTCATGCAAGATGGTCACAAGGCCATATTTGTATAATTTACCAGAATAAATATATTTTGATTTCAAATTAAATATAGCGTAGCTACGCGTCACGTTATAAGTTATCCTCAGGTTTTGTGGAAAACCTTGCCTGTATATGCGACATTTGGAAAGACATGAAAAACTTAGCAATCTATCCCTTTCTGAAGCTCGCAGATTCATAGTAAAATACGCTGCCAGGATGAGCATGAAATCATATCCCGGATCACTATACCAATCTACTGTATCTGCCAGCCAGGTTATATGCTCTTCAAAGGAGTAATGGATGAGAGGATCACAAGAAATTCGAGCACGTTTATTCAAGCTCTAGTGGATGGAATTCAACGAAGAATGTACGGGAACACCGAGACTTGATCCAGGGCAGAGGTAAATAGTACTAGTAACAACTTACCGAGGTTTTCACAGTAAAGGTGTGTATAGAAATCCTACAAGGAATTGCAATAGTGACTGTTTTGGTCAATAACAATACCGTACCGGTAAAAATTCTCATCCACTTCAAACACTGCTGACAGCAGTTGGAAAGGGTGCACCGTGCATTGGTGAATCACAAGGGTGTGCTGTTTCTCCACGACAATTTCAAATCACATGTGGCAAAGATGACCTGGGAGACGCTTCAGCAACTTGGCTTGGAGACATTGTGTCATGCACCATATTCACCGGACCTTGTGCCAACAGTTTACCACCTGTTTCAGTCCCTCGACAACCGCCTCTGTGTTAGATCCTTCGCCAATGAGCGAGACCTGCGGAACGCAATCACGGATTTCCTTGCCTCGAAGACCGCCGACTTTTATCACCAGGGTATTGTGCCGCTGCAGGAACGTTGACAAAAGGTTTTATGATATGTCAATACTATAAAAGTGAGTGTATATTGTAGAATTATTAAGCTTACAAAAGCAGTGTTTCGTTTTGACTAGCTATAGTTGTACTAACCATTTTATCTTGAAATTCCTCTCCTCAGAAAAAGAATGAACTAAGTTTATACTTCAATTTTGTTTAGAGTAGAAGTGTTTTCTACAATTAGCATTATATGGCCAAACAGTGTTATTGATGGTTCGATTAATTGAAAATTATATGTGAAAAATTCATAAACGAGGCTGATTCTTTCGTTGAACATTTACTTAATAAAGAAAAAAAAAGAAAGAAGAAGAACAGTTTCTCTTCCATCGTATTTGCAATCCACCGTTTAGAATTTGTATATGATTTCATCCATTTTTAGTGCTAATCTTTGCTCTAAACACATAAGAAATGATGCAAACTGTGGTCCCTTCTCTGAAATCTGGTTCTCTGAAAATTGAATCACGAAAGAACTCAAACTCAGCATAGAGGTTCCTCATATTATTTTATTTTAGTAGCATGCCTATAAGTAACGTAATATGTATACAAGCTTGATATGTTCCGGTAATTTAATTTCAAAGTTACCATTACAAACAACAGTTCCCTCATACTCCTTTTTCCAGTGTACAGAATATTTCGTCCATTTATTCACTGTTCATTTTTTCCCTTTCTTGGAGGATTTTGCATCATTCAAACATATTCTTACTTAAGCGAGAGATTTATATTGAAACATAATAATATTTTCAATCATTTTTTGCAGATGACGAAACTCATGTATTGGCTAGTATTTCTATTTGAATCTTCTCTGGAAATAACTTTCGAAACACAGAAATTTAAATTTACAAGAGAGTATTTTTGCAATTTGAGCTGTGAGTTTGATCCGCATCCTCTTTGTAAATTTCAGGTAAGTTAGTTTTACAAAACTATCATTACCAATGATATACCATATCGAAAATATGCTGAAATCTTAGAGTATAGTAGTATATCTCGAGTAATGATAAATTCCACAATCTCAACGAATGTAGTAGAACTATGATGGGGGTTAGATTAGGTTATCAACATTTATATCCTTATACGTACTTCTTAAATATCCACACTCCTTACAACATCCTAATGTCAAATGTAAAACAGTTAGAGAATTTATCATTTATTAAGTTAACTTAGCACGATCCAAATACTACATTCAAATTTCGTTCCAATTACCTTTCTTTCCGATTCCCAAATTAGAAGAAACATTTAACATTGGACATTATAGAGGATAGGTTCTTAGGTGACAGGTTTGCTGCGCAAAGTCAAAACAAACGAAATTCATAACGCTAACACATATATATCGTACACTGATCACATATATCGATTACCATATTAATAGTACGCTTCAACCACCTTTATTATTATAACCAATTCATCATTTCAGGATTTTCTCACATAATTGTTACGCAATTTTTTGTTTACACAATTTCCATGTAACATGTTGCTGAACTAAACTGTTTTATTTCACAACAGTATAAACTTATTTAACTAAATCAGAAACATGAAAAGATCGACGGAAGTTCCATGATCATCTAATCGAAAAACTATAACTATCAGGTAACAACATCTCAAAACAATGTATGACGTCATTGGAAGACAAACTACATAGAAACATAAGTTATCTTACAGAGCATCTGACGTCAACCTTATTCTCTTACGTAATCACATTATGTCAATCACCACAACTCTCTAAATGAATCTTCCTCATATCAACAAAAAAATAATAATCAAAACTTTCAAACTCTATAAAGTCACGTTCGACATGATCTACAACTTTTTTCTTCAACCACCCTATATTATAAAGTACAGGTTGAATTTTCTTTACTCCAATCATCCAAATTCGTAGTCTCGCATTCAATATGTTTTTTTCTCGTTCTACCAGATCGACGTAAGCCAACATTACTATTATTGTATTGTTCAATCCCATTATCCGAAGCCACTTTTTCCTCATCTGAATAAGTTGGTCTGTACTGACTTTCTGTAGTCTTCTTCGCCTTATCAAAATGCAACTGGTCTCGATGATATTTCCTTGTGGTTCCATTTACTGAAACTAGAAATATATTATAATCTATTTGCTTTAGTATTCTGCCTACTATAAACTTGGGCACCTTGGACTGATGATTTGTTACTCATACTGTACTGCCGACCAACCCTTATTATTATAAATAATTATTGTTCGTGATGTTTGTTTATTCCCCTTCCGAAGATTGTATTTCGTTCTTCGCTGATAGGAATAAATTTTCGAAAACAGTGACCTACCATCTATTGTCGAAGGTGTGAATCTTATAGACTCCACGACGTCGTCTAACCAACTAGACACTGTTTTAGCGTTCAGTGGACCTTTATGATATAACCAAAGTTTATTTATTGCTTTTTTTATAATCTGTACGGACTCATTACTGGTTGGATGGTATGGGGGAGAATCGATGATATTGATACCTTTCATCATAAAAAATCTATGAAAAATCTGTCCGGAAAAAGGTGGACCATTATCCGTTACAACTGTCTGAGTAAATCCATACAAGCTGAAAATTGTGCTTAAAACTACATACCTCGATGGAGGACAGATCCTTGACTAGCCATGCTGTTATTAAATGTGTGTAACTGTCTGAGCCCACTAAAAACTTGTAACCCATCCAAGTTCCATAATTTAAATGAATTCTTTGAAACGGTGTCGAAGGTTTAGGCCAAGATTGTAAAAACTTCTTAGTAGGTGAATTATACATAGAACGACAAATATGGCAATTGGAGGCTATATCTTTAAAATCTTGATCAATTTTAGGCCACCAAAATGAATCTCTCGCAATGTAAATCATCTTTGACATTCACCAGTGTAGTTGATGCAAAACTTCTAAACATTCTGTACGAAATAACATAGGCAATACTATTCTCTGACCCCCACCCCCTTCCCATAAGCAACCTTGTTCAACTGACAAAAGGGTGTCTAATTTTTTAAAAAATCAACCAACACTGTCTCCATATATTTACCAGGTAGTGCCTCTGGCCACCCATCATTAATCCATTTCAGTAACTGTTGGAACATCTCGTCGTTATTCGTATGCTCTAGTACTTGTTCATGCAAAATAATTGTACTATTAATCGTCGCTACATAATCTGCCGAAATCTTACTGTCACCGGTCGCTTCTGGTAATGGACTGCGAGACAAAAAATCTACCATCGTCGAGTATACAAACTCTATATCGTGCATCGACACAAAAAGGCACAAACGCTGTAAGCGTGGGGAAGCTGTATTCGGAATTGTCCTGTTAGAAAAAATCATCCTTACTGGTAATGAATCTGTTAATATTGTGATTTTCTGACCATAAATTTATTTGTGGAACTTCTTTAACGTAAAAATAACTCTCAATGCTTCTTTTTCGTGATGTGGATATGACCTTTCCGCTCAAGATAACGTAGCGGACACACACTGTACCGTCTATAGTTTTCCATCTATTTTATTGAACAGAACAGCACCTACTCCATCAGGACCTGCAGCATTTGAAATATTGATCTCTGCTTGGCGATCAAAGGGATGCAAGACTAGTGAGTTTTTTTTAATTCGTTTTTAAGGATCATTACTTGCGCGCTGTGCTGTACTGTCCATTCCCACCTGGCTCCTTTGGCTAATAAACTAAAGAGATTAGGACTCTTCATGGATATTCCCGGTATCTGTTTATGATAATAAGTTAGCATCCCTAAGAAAGATTTTAACTAAGTCACATTTGTCGGAAAAGGTGCTTTTAAGATCGGATCTATCTTATCAGGAGACGCCTTGATCCTGTCTTTACTCACGATAAACCCTAAGTAAGTAATCTCTGACGCAAAGAAAACGCTTTTATCTCTTCGAACCTTTACATTATACTTACTGAAAGTTTCCATTACTTGAATCACCCTTTCATAACATTCTTTTTTATTAGTACCATAAACCAACACGTCGTCTAAATAACATCTGACTCCTGTATTGTGCCCCAAAATATCATCCATAAATTTCTGGAAGATCTGGGCGGAACTACATAATCCAAATTGAAGTCGCCTCTGGAAAAAATTCCCCCATGGAGTGCTTATACCTAGAAGCTTGTGTGTTTTTTCATTCAGCTTTAATTGAAGATATGCACTTCTGAGATCGATTAGCGTAAAACAAGATGCTCCGTGTAGGCTAAATAAAATATCTTCAATTTTAGGTAAAGGGTAGTGAACTTTATCTGCCACTTTATTTAATGTGCTGCGAAAATCGAGACAAGCTAATCTCATTATTTTTTTTTCGTACTGCCACTAAAGGTGTAGCCCAGTCTGTATATTTAGCTATTACCCCTTGCTTTTTCAATTTATGTAGTTCCTCTTGAACCTTATTTCTTAAATGAACTGGGACATCATAGTATTTACCATATATAGGCATTGAGTTAGACTGTATTTGAATGTTTACTTTATATCATCGTATCGGTTCCGAAATATCCTCTCTGAACACATCTGCATTTTTAACAATTGTTGTGTATCGTCTTCACTCACAGGTTACCTATACCAAGCCTTACCTATATTCATATCTACCTAGGTACATTATTAGCGAAAATGTTGGTTTTCCAATGTGTCCAAAAACAGATAACCATACACGAACTAAAATGGGATACTCTAATTAATTTGATAGGATTGCCAACTCCATGAATATGCTTCATGTCTACCCAGATTGCACCTAAAATTGACAATCTCATTTGTGATACTCCTCTTAGGATCTTATTTGTGGTTTGAAATTTCTCGTGGGAAAAATGCCTTTGATAAAATTGTTTGTCTCCAATTAACACCGAGGCTCCAGAATCCACAATGAATTCCAACTCTTTCCTTTGATAACCCATTTTTACTAACAACATTGCTGCTGCTTCCGATTTGTCATGTAAGAGATATACCGAATCATCTGATATGAAAAACACCTGTTTCGTTGATTGTTCATAACATTTTAGCTTATCCTTGAATGCTTCTTTTCTGTTTTTGTTTGCCAAGAATACCATTTACCCTTATGTATCACATACGTCCAAAACCTTGCCCTTCAAAGTACCAATAATAAAATCAACATCAATAACATACTCAACCCCTGCAGGCTGCGTTTTAAATCTTCTCCCACTCTTCTTGACAGCTCTGAACTGTGTACCATTACTTGCGCAGCGGCACCCATCACTGCCGTTGACTGCGCCATTTCTGCTGTAATCTTAGAGTATAGTAGTATATCTCGAGTAATGATAAGTTCCACAATCTTAAGAAATGTAGTACAACTATGATGAGGGTTAGATTAGATTATCAACATTTATATCCTGATACGTAATTCTTAAATATCAACACTCCTTACAGCATCCCAATGTCAAATGCAAAACAGTAAAAGAATTCATCATCTATTGAGTTACCTTAGCACGATTCCAATACTACATTCAAATTTTGTTCCAATTACCTTGCTTTCCGATTCCCAAATTAGAAGTAACATTTAACATTAGACAATATAAAGGATAGGTTCTCAGATGACAGGGCTTTGACTGCGCAAAGTCAAAACAAACAAAATTCATAACACCAACACATACCCACACAGCACACAATATTGAATTAACGTATTATAAACGTTGAAAACGTTGAATTTTGATAACGTTGTATTTGGTGACGTTGAACTATACGTTTTATCAACGTAATTTAATAAACGTTTAAAGAATGACCAGTACTGAACGTTGAATTTAAATGGTGCTCTTAAACCTTCTAACATGGTGGAAAGTACAACGTTGATTATATGTTGATTCAACGTTGAGTGTTTGTGAGATTTCCTATGCTTAAACTTCACTAGGTTTATATAATAACATTTTTTCTTTATGGAAATACACTTCTATTTGACATTCATACAATGCCTACGCTATGCGTTTGTCTTTTGTTCTCTCATGAAAACCGGGAAAGGCAGGACATCGGCGCAGCGAAATATCGAAATGACGGGAGAAAATCCGAATAAGTTGCTCAAATTATTTTTTTTTTATTTTTTTGGTATATTCTTCGTAGAATAGGTTGTCTCATCTTGTTAAAAGCAATAAATGTTGTACTGACAATTCTCAGACTTACTGAATGAATCAAACAATTCCACAAGGCAACCTAATTCTGTTTTGAAAATGTATAACTTTTTTATTTCGTTCAGATGCCTCTTATAGGTAAGGGCATATTGTATGTATGTAACTATATACAATTAAAGAAGACAACTAATATTTTAGTTTGTGGAGTTGTTATAAAGTAAGGATTTAACGAACATTTGTTTATTTATCGCATTTTTTAAATTGCATTCTGAATATTTAATTATTTTACATACATTTGTATATACATTATTGCTCAGACGTGCTATTTTCGAATAAATAAGTTACGTTTATATGTACTCAAGTATCATTTGTCCTCAATTTTTATTGATCCTCCAATTAGTGGTTTTACTAAGAGTCTCCGGCATTACCATGTTGAAGGGTTTGTTAGACTAGTATCCTAGTGGGAGTGAGTTGGAATTATACATTTATGTCCTTAATGTTGTGGGCGAAGGCTTTTATCTTCATTTCAATTCCCAGACTGTTTATGTCGGGTTACGTGTACAAAAGAACCTATGGCGCAACAGCCCATGAAGGGCCAAGGCCTGCAACGCGGCATTTTGCGGGACGCACGTGGTCAGTGCACGGCTGTTTTCAGCGACTTTGAGTGGTTTTCGCAACCGGTTACGCCCCCTTCCCCCCACAGGGTTGCTCCCGGTACTCATTTTCAGAGACTGGGTCGACCTCTGGGATTTACGACCTACGTAAATTGTTTCAACTTCTTCCCCCGGGAATCAAACCCTGATTGTTGGATTGTCACGTCATCGGTCACATTTGGAGAGAAGTGAAATTTAACTTTCAGGACAAATTTCGTACCTTTCCCCCAAAATCCCTACTTCTAACGAATATTTAAATCTGTGCAGATGAACAGAACAATGTAAGTTTCCCAGAGCGAAGCCTAATACTTCAATGTTCAGTACGATATGCTTTGATTGAAATTACAATTTTAGGGTTGATTTCTGGTTAAAATCCTATAATGAAAGGATTTTTCCTGGAATCAACCCTAAAATTGTATCGTACTGAACATTGAAGTGCTAGGATTCGATCTGGGAAACTTATATTATTCTGTTCAGCTTCACAGATTCAAATATTCTTGTACGTAGGGATTTTCGGGAAAGGTACGAAATTTGTCCTGAAGGTTGAATTTTGTTTATCTCTAAACGTTGTATAAACGTTGTGTAACGTTGATTAAACGTTGAATATACGTTTATTCAACGTTTTGTAACGTTGAATCAACGTCAATGCCAAAATTAAGTTGCGGAAAAGGTTTAATTTAATGTCTTTAAAACGTTTATTAAACGTCATATTCAACGTTGAATCAACATTTCTTAGAATACTAATCCGATAGTTGTATAAACGTGGAATCAACGTAAATTCAACCAAGATTCAACGTTTATTAAACATTTTAGGAAAAGTTGAATAAACGTTTATTTAACGTGATTATGCTGTGTGGGTATATATCATACACTGATCACATATATCGATTACCATGTTAATATTACGCTTCAATCACCTTTAATATTATAACCTATTCATCATTTCAGGACTTTCTCATATAATTCTTACGTAATCTTTTGTTTATACAATTTCGACGTAACATGTTGCTGAACTAATCTGCTTTATTTCACAACAATATCAACTTACTTAACTAAATCAGACACATGAAAAGATCGACGGAAGTTCCATGATCATCTGATCCAAAAACTATAACTATCAGGTAACAACTTCTCAAAATAAGGTATGACGTCATTGGAAGACAAACTACATAGAAACATAAGTTGTCTTACAGAGCATCTGACGTCAATCTTATTCTTTGACATAATCACATTATGTCAAAATGGAATAAATGAAATATAAGTAAAGATGTTACTGTGTAACAGTGAGCCAAATTCGTAATTTTATGACATAATTGAGAATTATCGATAGTAAAAGGTATAACTGAAAAAACCCGAATTTTACAGCCTGAGCAGAAGTACTTGGAAAACGGTCACATACGAGATCCGACAATAAAGTGATGATAGTGATTTTGTTTTGTTTCGTATTGGCAACCCAGTAGATCACTAGGATATGACGTTTTTGACCTCCGGAAAACTTTCTTCAGGAAACAGTCTTACTTCTACAATTGCTCAGTTCGGAGTAGCTGTTTATGTTGTAAGGACATATATGTATGTGATGGTGGTCATAAAAATTGCAAATGAATTTTCTTTAAATATTTTTCACACAATGTTCTCATTTTCAAATCTTCAGTTAGTATGAGACGGATACTTTCTCAATTCATGTGCAACTCTTTTGCAAACGTTTTTACAATTAATCTACTATCAGATATACGACAATTCTCTTCACTCTACCAGTAAAACTTCGGCAAACTTTATTTTGAATGGACCAATCTAGTAACTTTTGACTTCGTCCCGTCACGATTATAATCCCCTGGCGGGATTCGAACTCACGGCCTTTGAATCGCTGATCTAACGCCTCAGACCGTCACTCTACCGATGTTTATATTATTCCCTTTTATTATTGTCATTTTCAGTACCCTAGTTGTAACGACATCATTCCTTGTTGAACAGGGTCATTCACTGCACTGTTCATCTTCAACAACAGTTCTATATTTAGTAGTATCAACAATTCATGGGACTGTTTTTAATGTGGACGTGCACCATCTTGTTTTCCTATCCCTTTAAATTGTGAACATGTGTTAAGTGAACTTTCTTGTCTACAACCGATGACGACTGAAGCCGAAAATTATAAGTGTTTATTGTTAAACGTGATCTTCAAGATACTACGTATAGATAATTGCCTCCTCTCTCTTCAAATTTTGCCTATTCGGTAGCGCGCTCGACTTCAGTGCAAGCGGTTCCAGGTTCGATTTCCGGTGGGGGCTAAAAAATGTCGGTGTTAACCCAGCATCGTGAGAACAATTGGGGAGTTGCTGTGAATAAAAGACAGTGGCGATCACAGTGAGAACTTCGGCTCTCCTCTCCCAACCCGTCTGGTCAGCGTGGGAGCAGTAAACCAACTCCTCCCTTCGGGGAGAGGTCTCATTCACTAGTGGATTGAATATGGCTGGATTTATATATATAAAGAGAGAGAGAGAGAGAGGTGGCAACGTTTCGCCAAGGGCGTGGTCACGATAAAGGGAAAGGAAGAAAGATAGAAAGGAGCGATGATGAGGAGTGACTGACTGAAGGTTGGGTTACGGAGTGGCCAGGTCATTAAGGCTGGAAAATTGCTAAACGAAGGTAAATATGAATCTGTAAGATACTTCCTGAAGGAGTAATGAGGGTAAGAAACAGCACGAGAATAAAACAATTTTGTATAAGAGATAATTGCTTTGTACGTTTGTCTACAAAATGTTTTTCTTTTTCAATAAGTTCACATGACAAACTCTAGGAGACTTTGATGCTTTTTAACATATGCTGCTACTTGGCGAGGGAAAGAGGAACTTATTGGAACTCATTTCTGTGCAACGAACATGAAGAAACAATTTTTAATTATTTAATGACAATAGGGCTCTCCTATAATAATAATAATAATAATAATAATAATGGGAAAGAGGAGAGAAAAGAAAAGCAACGGAGTGAAAAAAAAAGAGTTAAAAGAAGAACTCGGGACAGAGGAAATTACGTGCAGTTAAGGCCAAATTCATGGCTGGGGAAGTTTGGTAGGTGACTCAGGTATGAACATTTTTAGGATACTGACGCGGAAGAATTCGTCAAAAGTACGGCCGTGATGTGAAGCGTGTTCTAGTATGGGGAGATTATGTAGTTGTGGTTTGAAGGAGTAACAATGGTTCTTTATTCCTATGTTTAGAGTTGTATGTGTTTCTCTAAGGTAAAAAACGGAACTTAGGTTACATCGTAAGAGCTAAATAAGGTTGGAAGAAATAGAACTATCGCAGTGTTTAGTAAGTGTTTGAAGATCAGATTGGGATAAAAATAGGTGAGTTCATTCTTCTGACCAGGTTTCCGGTTGTGGTAAAGGGGCCATAAGGACTTATTCTCTATTCGACTCCTAGTTACCTTCCTTCGTCTCCACTTCCTTTGTCATTTAGCATTCGCCACCTTACTAAATTTTTGGACCCTTGCAACCTGGTCACTCCATTACCAAACCTTTAGTTGCCAAAGGATCCACTCTTCATCACGACTCCTTTCTATCTTTCTTTCATTCCCTTATTGTGACCACGCCTTTCGCGACATGTTGCTACTTTTTTTTTTGCAGGGACCCCCCCCCCCCCCCCGCCAATCCGACACAAACCAGCCTATATCTTCAAATATCTAAATAACCTCATAATTAAAATCATTCACAGAAGTATATGCACAAAATGTACGAAGGTAAGTTGTATAGGCTGCTGAAATAATGGCATAACAATATTTTTTATTTGCTGAAAAAGTCTTGTAGGAATCGGTATTTTCTATGACAGTTTAAAAAAAAATATATAAGTATCCGGTTAACAAGTGAAACTATGTTGTTTTTGGTGTTGTTTCTTCTTCTTCTTCTTTTGGACATTATTGAATTTAATAGTAACAATTATGAATATTTTTAGTGTCCTATCTCTGTCCTTTCTAAAATTCTCACACTTCTTTTGTCCTTCATTTTTACACTTGTTGTCTTTCTTTCC
The DNA here is from genome assembly GCA_022664845.1 of Lepisma saccharinum. NCBI lineage: Eukaryota > Metazoa > Arthropoda > Insecta > Zygentoma > Lepismatidae > Lepisma > Lepisma saccharinum. The sequence goes on along the minus strand of JAGDQP010008430.1, from coordinate 20,717 downwards.
AAGTTTCAGGTCTAATAATTGTACTCCAAGAGCCGACCGAGTATTCGTGTAAGTTAAGGCTCCAAGCCAACGTCTCGAAGGTTCTAATCCCGAACGGGGCATGAATGTTTGAGAATTTTATAAATTTAGCAGCTAATGTACTAGAGACGGGATGAAGTCATTAGTTACTAAAATGGCCCCAAAATACCAAATTTACCATTTTTTTTCCACTCCAAGACTATTGGATATTCTAAAATCTCTTCATTATATGTGTATTCTATGATCCTGGCACACATTTGCTTTATATCCAAGTTTTTAAAGTAAATTCTCTCTCAGTAGTGAATTCTGACGTAAATGGTAGATGAAGTATTATTCCCATTTTTCAATCTTCTCTGTGTTCAGCATCTTGCTAAATCAGACTGAAATATTTCGTGGGCTCAGCGTCTTGTCTAGAATTTCATACTCTCAATTAACGAGTTCTTATACTATTATTTCGGAAGCTTATATATTTTACGTACGTAGTTATAGCACAAAGAAATAAACAGTGGCGGCTGGTCACCCTTCGAGCCGTCACTGTTGAATAAAGACTACAAATTAAAACTTAATTTTGTTTCTTTTCTTAGGCAAAGAATCAGGGGTTCTATTGTTCTCAAGTGTATGGTAATATGATGCCAAAGTTAAGAAAAAAGATCCTTGATTTGCATAATGATGTAAGGAGACAGGTGGCTATGAATTTATTTACTGCTGCTGATTCAAATGCATTGCCATTCGCTCAAGACATGAATATATTGGTAAGAGGAAACATAAGAACTTTATAATAAAGGAAAATATTTATATCTAAGCTATGAGAGAGGGTTATTCAAATACTCCTATCACATAAATAAGTGGTATATGGCACACCTGATCTAAAAGTACAATCTAAAAAACAATTTATTTTCGAAAAATCTCCAAATCTTACTTTATTGGAGGTTAGATAGAGTAATGGGGAATGATCACTGAAGTGACACCCTAAGTTAGAACATCAATAGTGACTGAAACCAATCAGGAACGTAACAGTTTAGAGCAAAATTGTAAAAACTAGTGCATCCAGAATAGTGTAATTTATTTTATGCATTTATTTTATGTTCTATAAATTTACTAATATCAAAACTAGTGATATTTCTTGCTAAAAATAAACTTCTAGCGAATGAGTTGTTTTAAGCATTTGTATTTGAAGGTACAACATTCCCTCTACTGTTTAATGTTGCTAATTGGTATCTTAATATTTCAAAATGTAGGACTGAACTTTCGAAAATTTGTTATGTTTAACTTCAAACATACTGACTATATTCGATATTGCCTGAAACTTTCTGAATGCAGTATTTCATTTGATTTTATCTTTCATACGAATTTCAAACATATTGCTTATGGTTAGTGTTATAAAAGAACGTTGGTTGTTTTTTTTTTCTGTGAAGTTTTTCTTTCAATAAGAACATCGTGCCTTTTCACGTTTTTTTTTTTTTTAATATGTTGATTCTTCAGACAGCAAGTATTTATTGCTTTATGTTGCACATAATCAATGTGTAGACAACAGGATTGGAGTTAATCTCATCCCAATTGACAATTTGTTTTCCTGCAACCTTACGAGGCAAATGATGGAACTATTTATACATTCACTGCCACAATGCTATATCTTCACCCTGACAAACATTGAGAATTGACTAAGAATATATGAACTGCAGTTATTTGGTATAATTTGAAATATTTTGAATTATAGGAATTCCTAGAGCTAATAATAGAGCTTCGAAAACATCTTTACTGTAAACTGAAAAACTATGAATTCTTACCGAAATATGTCCCCATCCTCATAGGCATCTAACGCCTAACACATATAAAAAGTGGGGAGGGGGCAAAATTGGCCAATAAAGGTTAAGTGAATTATTATTATTATTATTATTAAAAATAATCATTCTTCGTGTCATTGGCTTTGAGGATAAGCATAGCTTCAATTTTTATTTGTATTTGTGGTCTACAGCAATCATGGTTACTGTTCGTATGAACTTTAAGATAAGACGAACCCTGTTGAGCACCCTACCCGAGAAGGAAGACTACAGGTGGAACAGGGACAGTTCTCTCTTGTATTTGTATTAAGTATTTTCGTCGTTGTATTAAATGTTTTAGTGCTGTGAGAATATGAAGTGTTTTTCTGCCGTGAAACATAAAATACAAAATAATTTACGTGTATGTATGTGTGTGTGTGTGCAGAATGTGGAATACTGTTTTTCGGAGTTCCAAACCAAATATAAAGTTAAATGACAAACCCATTTCTATCTATCTTATTACTGTAGTTACAGTATTTATTTTCAACTTTGTATTAAAAGAAAATATGTCCAAAACGGAAAAAAAGGGGATTCCTCAGTCTCACCAGGCAAATGACGGAATGGTTCCTACTAACCAGGCTCTGGCCGACTATCTTCCAACATCTTCTTCTCCTACCCTGTCCTGGCCTAAGCCTAAGATGCCTAAAGGCCAGAAATAAATTCAATTCAAAATTCATCCAAATTATTCACTAACACCTAACTCAAAGAACCAAACAACATTTACATTCCTTTTTCTTTTGCTACAAACATGTGTCATACAACATATTTTTATGACAATTTTATGACTAGTGTCAGTGAGGTTTAACTACCTTTAAAAGTAGATACTAAATTTTTCTAGATTGTAACAACAAAAAATGAAATATGTAAAGGGTAACAAGAAATTTGTACCAAAATTATTTCTTGTTTGAATTTTGAATTTTTTATGTATGGTCTTTAGGCATCTATGGATGAGGCCAATTATTATTTCGTGTGTCTTATGCCCGAAGCTAGAAGAGACTCAAATTTGTTACAACTACGCATAGTATTATATTAACATTATGCTCTGTTCCCATTCATTACTAATATTTTCATAACGTGAAGAATAATTAATATGCATACTCTTTTTCAAAATATATCTTACAAGCTTTTATCAGAATATTTTTACCGTAGCTTCCGGTAGGAAAACTTGAAAAGCCCAATAGCAACTACCGTTTTGAGGCAGAAAGACATTATATTTCAAACATATCAAGTTCTTCCAAATCAATGATACACACATTTTGACTTATCAACTTATGACAAATTAGTTTTACCGCGTGAAGGTTGAAAATATCCGCACCGAATTTTGCCATATTATAGATATGCAGAAAAGTAATGTCTTACACTATGAAACTCAAAAACTAAACTAAAAAAAAAACTAAAAAAAATGTATATATTGACTTTTGCCATATCAGCCAAGGATTTATGTACACCTTTATCGTAGAATAATGCCACTTACGATGCAAACTGCTGCTTATTTGACCTTACTGTCGCAGTGAAACCGACGGCCACCAAGGAAGAATTTCAAACAAAAGAACGAACACAATTAGCTCTAAGGCTATAGATCAATTTATTGTTCCTCCGCTTTCAAGCGATAGATTACAAACACCATTTCACATGAGGTGGGCTTCTTAATTTGATTAAACAGTATAAACACACAGCACGATGCGTAACGTTTTTGCAACGTCTACAAACAAATGGCATCTTCGCCTTATCAAAGCATCAACAAACTTCGCCACGCATATGCACTGTCACTGATCACAGCACTGCAGCGATAATATTAGTAAACAAAACTAATTTTGTGATAATTCCTCGTAAAAAAAAAAAAAAAAAAAAAAAGTGTATTTCAAAATACGTGATATGTTAATAAAGTTTTAACAAAATACAAAATAAGAGATGCATGACGTGAAACCCGAAAGAATAAGCTTTTATTAAGTGATTGGTCAAATCAAAAAAAATGTGTAGAATAGAGCATCGATTAACCGGAAATCGGTTATTCCAAAAGTTCCGTGTCTCCATAAAAAAATGACGAAATAAACTCTTTTAAACTTCCACAGCAGTTTTATATTGTACAATATGCTCGTTCAATCTATTTTTTTTACGTATTCTGTGCAATATGTTTGTACTTATTTTCGATTATAAATATAGTGTTTTTGTAGTCCTTTAACAGTTTATTACACAGTATTTTTATTATTCTAAAACTGTTATAATCAAACTATTATTAGAGATCGCAAGATTAGATAAGGAGTCGATTTTTATTTCCATATTTAGCGCTGTATATTAAGTAATAATCGATTATCCGGAATAACGGGTTTCCGTACACGATTGGTTCCAAATTAATCCGGATAGTTGATGCTCTGCTGTACTTATAAACCGTCAATCAGATCATATATTGAAACCTGTCTTGAAATTTCACTGAGACAATCTACATCCTGTAGAAAAGTTGTATACGAATAAAAAAAGCTGGTTTCTTTTCAACTGCAAGCTCCGGAGATTGAAGTTGCAACATGGCGTGGGAAGTGTACGAAAGGTATATGTTCGTATTGTGCAATCAACACAATTAGCTTTAAAGTAGTACTGTGGTGTGGAAGGATAGCCTACAGCTTGCCACTGTCTCATTCCGGGCTGAAAAACAAGCAGAACTGACTTCTGTTGATTGATGAGTAAAACCATAGACGTTTCGTACACTTCGCATGTGATATTCCAAACTCGATCTCGAGACCTTGCAGTTGAAAATAGCAGCTAATTTTTGGTGTACAACCTTTCTACATAACGAAGATTCACTTAGTAATATTTTAAGGTAGGTTTCGATATGATCTCATAACCCGATTTTGTTCGAACATTCATTATTCATTAAATGTATGATCTAACTCTCTGATAAATTAAATGTCTTCTTTACGTTTCAGTATTGGAATTCAAGCCTAGAAATAATGGCTCAAATATGGGCAGATCAATGTCTATATAAAAACGATACATGCAGAAAATTTACAGGTAAAAGGAATTAGACTAGGACACATTGTGCCGATTAAATCAACTAATGTTTACTATTATTATAGGTAACGAAATTCCCAGTTTCAAATATCGCTTATATTCGGCGTCTTTATTCAGTGACTGGAACTATTAAATTTCAAAATTAAAACGAACGGAAACTTTGACTTCAGATTCTGGTGTGAAATTAAGTACATCTCACTATTTGTCTCGGTGAACTTTTCACACTTTCAAACTCTTCTTTACTTTGCTGGATGGGTCGTCGAGCGGTTTGCGGTGGTAGGCCATCGGCTCGAAGGTCCCGAATTCGAGTCCCGGCAGGGGCCTGTGTGTGGATTTTAGACAGCTAAAGGCGAATCGTGACGGGCCGAAGATACAGTTACTAGACTGGCCCATATAAAAATTAAGTTTACTAAATTTCTTCTTTACTTTCTCATTGGAAACACTATTTCTCATGATGGTGGTTTAACATTTTCTATTGCTGTCCATTTGCATGAGAAACCCAACTTTACACCTAAAATGAACGTATTATAATCAGAATTACGTACTTCGCTTACCTTAGTATAACCAAATGTTCCTCTTTGAATACTAAAAAACACTATTATTGAGAATACTTTCGCGTAACCAGACGTACGCTTCATCAGTCGACTTTAAATTATAAGTAGTACGTATGTATCGCCTTATCAACTATGTGTGTCTTAAATTTACTTTTAGACAAACTCAATAACGTTCATCCCAGAATCCGCTTCACTAAAGAATGTGAATCTGAAGGTACTATTAATTCCTCAGATCTTCAAATATATGGCTTCAATAAAATAGATTCCAGACCAGGATTTGTCACAAACCGACTTCAGGTGAACAATACACATTCATTACAAATGAAATATGGTCTAATTATATTTGTGCGAGCATGCGGGCTGACTTAAATGATGAAATACATTTTATTATTCGCTTGGAATCACAAAAACGAGTTTCATAAATCGACCCTGTTAGATTAATATCGGCAAACTGCAGATGTGTTCAAATTATTTTGCTCAGTATCCATTATCCTGAAATTATATTTTTTTGAACAATATTGCATCGGCATATGTTTAAAATTAATTCTAATTACTGTTATTGAATTCCTTACTAATTTTATTACATCTCATATATGCTTTTCAACATCAATATTTTTTGACACTCTTAGCTTGGTGGCAGGGCGCTTCATCATGCATAAAGGGAATGGGTCGTGACCAAATCAGGCTACAATCTGTGAGGTAAGTTGCTTTTAAAGAACGTTTATTGTGTGTATTGCTGGATTATTCTCTCTTCTATATAACGTCTCTCAGGTTCGAAGACAGACATCACACCACCAAACCATGATTGACATCGGGTGATTTACACATTGCAATTTGAAAATCTTCCGAGGCCAAAGCCGAAGATATAGATTTATCATTCATCAGATATAGTGAAACATATGTTGCCCCATTCATTAGAAGTTCAGTGTTTTAATCCTTGTGCCCACTGAAGACGCGTCCTTGCATAGTTTGAGTATCCGAAACAATCTAGAGACTTTCTCATTATGTGTGGAGTATTTTGCCGTTTCTTTTTTCCTCGGTGTAACTTCTTACTCCCTAAACAAAGTGTTCCTGTAACACTCCTAGGATAAATTCCTGTATCATAACCAGCCGTATTTATGTTTGTCTTTAAAAACTGGCTTTTCTATCCCTCAGAGCCAAAGATTTAAGTTTTCTAATGCTTATTGGAGAAGAGTTAACGTTTTCGCCCTCTGCTCCCAACCCTGTTTTGCTGATTTGTTTGTTTCTTTCTCATCGCAACATAGATTCGAAGTACATATTTGTACATACAATCGCTCTACAAGAAATTAATTTTTGGTGTATATTTTCCTTCCTCCAAAAGATCTTTCACAACTTCAACTTTAAGCGAGGAAATCTCATTATGTCAAAATTACAGAACTTCACAAAAAAAATATAAATATACAAAGAAACACGTTAAATTCACTTTAAAATAATCAACTGAAACTTTTTTAACATTATGAATATCGTATCCTCATACAACAGTAAAAAACAGTGTGTCACAGTGATAACTTTTTTGTCACAAAAGAAACAATAACTATATTATAACTCAAGCATGATCTGCAGAACGCCCCTCCAATGCTGTCATTTGCAATTCAAGAGTGATAGAAGTGTTCTAGTTGCAATGTACACAAGTAGTTTGACCGTAACATTACATGCTATAGGCCTTCGTAATTAGATACGGAAAAAGGAACTTTGAAATTTTCTGAAGTGAATCTAATAATTTGAACACATCTGTAAACTGAAACACCGTAATAAAATTATCATGAAGCAGACACAAAACAAACAAAACGACTTGCATAGACTTTCGCTTGCACCAACCCAGCACAGATAAATTAAAAATAATACATAAAGATACGAATATCAGTCCTGCAATTTACCACTCAAAACATTTAGCGAAAAATTCTACTCAATATAAAAGTTTTTTTTTATTCTAGAGATGTTTACAGAAGGATATATCAAATCACATGTCAATGTAGAGAGAAATATATAGTCATGACCAAAAAATACCTTAGGACCAGGGCTATTATGAACATGTAAGAAATGCAAAAAGTGAAACTCAACTTTTCAGACCTTTCTTCAGCATTTGAAAATCTCATCTCACAACATTGCAGATACAGTAATATTGAAAATGGCACAGTAAGCAGAAGAACGAATAGTATACGAAAATGTTTATATATACACAAAAATCAACCATCTTTGAACCAGGATCAAGAATTATTAAATAAAGTTTTGCTATCTTTATTTAAATAAAGCAAACTAACTAGCCTTTCTTTTATTCCTTTCTGCATCTTTGGAGATACCAGTATATTAAAAAAAAAAAAAAAAAAGAAAGCTGTGCTTCATTTCACATATACAGTAAGTGTTTTACCCAGTTTCTTTCGTTTCATTTTAAGACAGATGCATAACATTGGAAAACATCTGACACCTCCTTCCTGCTTCTCACATGGACAATTGACATTTTACCAGTAAGACATACACAGTTGACAAGGTCATACGTACTGCTTATCTCTTTTATTCATTTCTTTTATCCATATTACCTCACCTAAAATTCAACTGATGAAGCGCACGCCTGGCGACGCGAAAATATTCCCGATAATTGTGATTTTAGTATTCTCAGTATTATTATTGTGCAGTTGTTGAACGAGGAACTTCTGGTAATACGGAGGTAAGCGAATCACGTTTTCCTCGCTTCACACATATACAAAACACTCTTTACCTGTAAAGACACTGTTTAGAGAAAAGAGAAGAAAAGAAATGAAATGAAATTAAAAGAACAGAAAAGAAAAGAAAAAAGTAACATAACATCACAGAATTGTTTACTTCTCTCAACACACTTCTGAACTTCTAACACTTTATTTACATTCTGAAATTATACGTATACGAACAAACAGTACGCTTTACGTATGAAATTGTTATTTTTCTATTGAAGAAACTATTAGATAGAAAGAGGAAAGCCCTTCCACAAATTTAACGGTTTTACGTTGAGAACGACTACAATTAATATACAAGGTACGTAATTGTGATTATTCGTTCTCCGTGCGGTAAAATGCTCTTTTTCGTATTAGTTAGTTTTATTTCTATAATAGTAATTAAAGATATTTGATAATGCATGAGAGCATTCTTTCCTTATTTTGAAATTTTTACTAAATTTATTTCGAAAAGAAAAATCATAACTAATAGTTGCAAAGCTGTTTCAGCAAGGCAAAATAAATTTAACCAATAATTTGCTTACTTTTTATAACCTCTGTGCATTCTGTAGTTACGAACAAAATATTGTTAATATCGAATTAACATTTCGACTTCGTTGAGATCTTTCAAACTGTAGAATCAAAAGGTAGTTACGAAAAGAAAAAGGAGGAAAATTTATTTTAAAATTGATGCAGGAAGCCAGATATATTGTTTATTGTATTTTTTGTCTTGTTTTCCTTTTTTTTTTCCTCCTGTTTCTACGTTCTGTATTTTGAGAAAGACTTTAACAAAATAGAAATGTACGTACCGCATTGGAAGCATTCTTTTTGTTTTAATTCTAAGAAAGACATGAAGGCTGAAAAATGTACATAAATTTTTGCTTCATAACCTCCTTGCACGCTGCGCTTACTTTAAATTTAGCCAATCGTATTTATACTTAATTCAGTTTATATATCATCGCAGAATTTTCAATACCTGCTATGTGCTCAAAAGTCCTAAATTGAGTTTTTGGTGTCATTCAAAATAGAAACATATTCCCCTTCTTTTGAAATCACAGCTATGTGTAAATTATTTCATCCAACGGTTTTAAGTTGAAAAACAATATCTGCTATGTACTTGGTTTCATAATTCCTGTTATGTGAAGAAGAAGACTTTCAACAATTTTTCCTGGTGAAATTGAATTGACTATACTTGCTAATTAACAGCAATTAACATTCATTAATATGGAATTATTATAAGTTATAATAACAGGTAACTTTAAAAACACATTTTATTGCTCTTCTGAAAAATTTGTTAAAATGCACATAGTAGGTATTGCAAATTCAGGGACGACATTTCTTTCTACGCTCTAATTCCATTGAAATTAATTGTGTAAAGAAATTGAAGACATGTTTTGTCTACTCCAAAAGTTAATTTGGTTCTGGTATTTTTTACTTTACTTTTTTGTTCCTTTGATTTTTATTTTACTGATTACATTAAAATAACAAAACGAACATTAAAGATTTTGTTCTTAATTTCAGATAAAGATCTTTTAGGCCAGAATATAGAGGTTTTTACGTACGATAAGGATGAAGAAAATGTTGAAATATTTATAGAAAATTCAATAAATGAATGGATTGGAGAAAAGCAATATTATGAATTTAAGGACATGTATTCTCTCAAGTAAGTATCCCAGAACAATGATACAATACCTATGACTATATTACCAACATTGCTAAGGAATATGAGTCTTAAGTTACTAACCAGATCATTTCAGAAATCAAATTAATATGTTTTAAATGGTTAGCAGTAGTCAACTGTTTTTATTTAAACGCTTTGATGCAGCTCTGAGCTCTTATGTGCAAGCTTTTCAGTATTCAAATTTAATTGCTTGATATATTCTTTGCACTTATTATAAAAGAGTTTAAAAACAATTATTATAATGTACATTGAACGTGAAAAGGCTTTAACGTGCAATCTGTGTTACCTGCATTGTGTCATGATACCCGCCTCTTTAAAGCTAATTATTTTTGTCCTTAACCAATGCCATTCAACCAAGACTGACAGTGATGAGCCGGTACGAATGATCCCGTTGATCTAATATGAGCATTTTTTTTTAACTCAGCTAACTACCTCACAACATATATTTATCATGTTGACTGATCAGTATTCCAAATAGCATAAATTTTCAATAAAATATGAACTCAGTCGTAATTACTTATCTACACGAATAGTACGTACTGTCTAATTAACAATTTTTTGTCCTCTATTAACGCAGAAAAGCTCTCAAAGCAGTTCTCTTCTTCCTCCAGGAGGTTTCTTCAGGCTGACAACGAATTTAGTGTTAATGTGCTTTTGTATGTATAGGTGTATTTGAAAATATAATTAAAATGAGAACAGTGCATGTATTAAATTGTGTAATTTCTACCTTTAAATGTTTCAAAAATTAAGTTTCACCTGATTTGCAGGGTTGCCAGGTCATAAGGTATAGAATTAAAGGTACATCCCAAATGGCACAGTAAACTTGCAGTAAGTTTCCAAAAAGTTTGGTATTCAAGTTTGGCATTGCAAGGCTCCAAACTTGCTATGTTATTCCACCAAACTTGCTTGTTGATAAGTGAAACATTTGCTGCAAACTTTCTACGCCAAACTTGCTACAAACTTGATTTTAAAAAATGTTGGTTGACCAACATCAAGCCTGTAACGGAAAGAGATTTCGATTGTCTGCAGTGGGGTTCGAAACTAATTGTTAAAATTTGTTTTTTTGTCCGTCACTCCAACCATTACCCCACGGGTCTTCTCCTGAATGAAGTATATATTTTAATAGTCGTTTTATGTTACTAAGACGGTTTCTGAAATAAAGGGATGTATGTAGACATTCGAAATAGGGAAAACTTATTGATCCTGTGTTAGAGTTATGAAGAAGGCTGATTCGTTGATTTTTTGCAAGCGAGTCACCTGAGGAGAACCATAAAGATGTGTACTTTACTGTTTGGGTCGATGTCATTTCTCAAACACACTGGCTGATAATTTCTCAGATAGTACACAAGTTTAAACCGAGTTTTGATTTTTCCTTACAGTAATAAACTATCAGTGATTTTTCCCGTTGGATTACTAACTGGAACGCCGGAGTTCAAACAACTTCTTTTTGTTCGTACTTATAAATATTTCCTCCTCTTTTCTTCCTTTTGTATTTTTCAACATTTTACACAAGTTTTAAAATTGTACGCATTTTCCAAAAGTAAGTTAAACAGCTCAGGTTAGATAATTACTTTTTTCTTTCATTATTCGCATACAAAGTCCAAAAACGCAATATGTCATCGACCCGAGCAGAAAAGTATATACATTATTATGATTCCCCTGAGCAGGCTTGCTTGTGAAAAATCAACAAAGCAGGCTTCATAGCTCTAAAACAGAATCAATAAGCTTTCCCAGTTTTAAATTTCAGCCTTCATGAATCTCTTTATTTCAGATACTGACTTCGTATCATGAAAGGACTAGTAAAATAGAAAACAGCTAAAAGTGGCGCTCTAATGCAGTAGATAGAGTTACGGACTACAAAGAAAACCTGAAGATTCTAGGATGGAGCCCCAATCCAGGAAAAAAAATCTTTCTCCACAACAGGCTTGATGTATAACAAGACAAGTTTGTAACAAGTATGGCGTGCAAAGTTTGTAGCAAATTAGTCATTTGTCAACTCGCACGTTTGCAGCTTTGCAATGCCAAATGTTGTGCAAACTTACAATGCCAAACCTCGTACAAACTTGCTGCAAGTTTGAGTGCTATCTGGAATGGTATTTTACTGACACTCGTTTTGTTAACTTGTATTTTGTTTTAAATATATATTAGCAAATTATCGAAAGAATTTACCAAATAACTTCCAACAAATTCATGTTGGTTCTTTAAGGGTGATCGAAGTGAAATATTCATTATTATCTCCAGAGAGGCTTACAGTGACAAAGGTAATAATTTTCTTTCCTTCTTCAACTACGAAGAGGTATTCAAGAATAAACTTAAATACGTTGAAAACTAAATAAAACAATATAATTATGCAAATTTCTTCTTAAGGTCTCAGATAAACCCAAGCTTTCTAGTACCGGATCCATCATTACCCACCATATATGGCCTTCTTAATGTTCATAAATCAAGGGTACCGTTGCGCCTATAATCTTTGGCGTTAAACAGTCTGTCTATCTTTCAGTTAAATTAATACCTTGCAAAAATGTTAAGCACACAAAAATACAGGTTGAAATGAAGAGCTAAAATTAGCCAAGTTTATCAAAATTCAAATTTTCTCCATAGAGAACGCTGATAATACGAAAAAAGGTAACTTCTGTTGAAGTAGTAGATATGTACAACTCCTTTCAAATTGATTTAGCACTGTCCTAGTAAACAATAAATTTACAGCTTTAGAGATAGAAGATATTCTCAAAGAAATTTCGATATGTTGAATGTTTACCACTTCAAACATAAGCTCTACATCCAAAAAATAAGGTGAGTGTAATGGAATGTTCCCAATTTTCTCCGACATCACTGTGGACCATCTTGAAACATCTTTGCTATCCATACGAAGGTTAAAGTTTATGAGGTATACTTGTTATGTGGATGATGGACTTTTAGTTTAGAAATCTAATTCGGATTCTGAATTAGATTATATTCTCAAGGGTCTTAATTGTTTTAACCCTAAATTGAAGTTAACACATGAGTTAGTAAACGCTGGTAAATTGAAATATGTAAACCTCCTAATTTACAGAGAGGACAATCAGTTTCAAACAATGGTATACAGAAACCTGCTGCCTCCACGGTTTACATTCATCAATAATTTAGTCATTCAACACCTCATGAGGTGGTCTATCCCTTTTACTATACACGCACACATTAACGATGGCCATGGAGAAACTTAAGATAAATCCAGGAATGTCATGAGAGAACAATAAGCCATATTCCAATTAGGATAGTAGACTTTATTAGACTTTTTTAAACTTTAAGACTTTATTAGACTTTAAGACTTTATTAGACTTTAAGACAAATATAAGTCTTTCTGAGAACTTATTTTCTTAATGGTAATCTCGTCAATAAAGTAAGTAGGCGAAAGTTTTTTTTTTAAATGAAACTGTAAGAGTAGAAAAGGATTTTGAATCATATTCCAAGTAGTACATCAATCAACTATTTCAGATATATCCTGTTGAAGGAGGGCGTTATTAACATGTAGTTACTTTTTTAAAGATTTTACAATCATCTGCAAACAGAATATTACTAGAAGGTGAAGTTAAGTGAGAAGAAAAATGATCTAAATATTGAATAAATAATATCGGACCTAGAGCTTGTTTCGCTATTCTTTGGGTTCGGATCTATAAAGTTAAACATATGAATAAAGAAATACGACCGGTAGAGTATCTAAAGTGCATCCACATTTATTATATTGCAACTATGTATGAGCCAAGTCGTTCATCAATAATATTAGGAAATACATAACCATTTAGATCTACAAGTTTGCACTTTTATTTGCAATCTGTAGTACATCTGCAATTAACCGTAATTATATTGTACTTCAAATCTACATCTCGAAATTCCATAATCATTAATGTTGCTGGCTGCTAACAAACCATGACATCTAACAAGGATGCTGTAATCCAAAGTTCTGAAAAGTAAAATAGACACCATAATAAACCAGGGTAACTTCCGGATCTTGGGACCAAACTGGATGTCCTCAACAAATTCTGTTGATTAAATAGTTAGTTGTTAAAAACATTCATATAACAAGAAAAGTTCATAAATACACTTCATACAGAACGCTTCCTTGTGGTGTACTAGATAAAACAGAAACATATTTGGAAGAGGAATCAGGAAGAACCAGAGCAGCACAGTTAGAATGATAATCTCTTAGTAAGGAAAGAAAATTCTCATGTATATTAAACCCGTTCTATAATTTATAGAGAAACATGTTGATATTGACTTGGTCGAAAGTTTTGGAAAAGTTTAAGCATACCACATCAATTTCAGATATATATGAGATATATATAATCCCTCCTTGCCACCACCCAAAACCGGCGACCAGACATGCCAGAGACCCAGATGTAAGGTCTGTTCCATTTTCATCACTTCTCCCACAATCAATATCAATACTGCTAATTGTCGGTACACCTCAATCCCAAGGGTACATGCCACACCCATAATGTTATATACATCCTAACCCGCAAGTTCTGTGATGCCTTTTATGTGGGAGAAACAAATTGTGCTCTTATCATTCGAATTAATAACCATCGTCATTTCTGTACTATCAACAAACTGGATGCCCCAGTTTCCTTGCACACCGAGCCCCACAATACCAATTTTGATCTATCTTTCCTGGTTGCCATAATCCACATTTTACCCCCTACGACCAGCACCTCAACACACCATCTGTGGGAGAATGCCTTTATTCATGGTTTGAGCGCGAAAATAAAACCTGGCTTTAACCTTCAATTACTCTAAGTTAAGGAAATTACGCGCTACAGCAGTCAGTTGTTCTCCAGTTTTAATGCTTTGTCCACTACGTGTCGCTACTGTCTCTTCAAACTTGTACTTTGTGAACACGTGAAATTCGCTCTCTTCCCCTATACTTGAAAACGTGTAATACACGAAATATAGTGACTTTTTTACATAAATTGCCCTCCCGGCTTTCATTTGTACTAGTTATATATATAACTAGTACAAAGGAAAGCCTGTAGGGCAATTTAAGTTAAATTTAAGACAAATGAAGGAGAAAAAAGGATAATACCTACAGCTTAGTTTCGCATTAGATCACACATATTCACATGTACACATAAAAAAGTCACTATTCGTGTATTACACGTTTTCAAGTATAGAGGGAGAGAGCGAATTTCACGTGTTCATAAAGTACAAGTTTGAAGAGACAGTGGCGACACGTAGCGGACAAAGCATCAAAACTGGAGAACAACTGACTGCTGTAGCGCATAGATTTCCGGAACTTGAAATAATAATAACTGTATAGCGTGTAAGTACAAGGTGGGATCGTGGATGGAAATGTGTTGAAAATGCAGAGGAAAAGGGGAGGTTAGAGTTATTGAAGATTAAGGCCAGGTTTTATTTTCGCGCTCAAACCATGAATAAAGGCATTCTCCCTGAGACGGCGTGTTGAGGTGCTGGTCGTAGGGGGTAAAATTTGGATTATGGCAACCAGGAAAGATAGATCAAAAATGGTATTTTAGGACTCGGGGTGCAAGGAAACTGGGGCATCCGGTTTGTTGATAGTACAGAAGTGACGATGGTTATTAATTCGAATGTTAAGAGCGCAACTTGTTTCCTCCACATAAAAGACATCACTGAACTTGCAGGTTAGAATGTATATAACATTATGGGTGTGGCATGTACCCTTGGGATTGAGGGTGTACCGACCATTAGCAGTATTGATATTGATTGTGAGAGAAGTGATGAAAATGGAGCAGACCTTACATCCGGGTCTCTGGCATGTCTGGCCGCCGGTTTGGGGTGGTGGCAAGGAGGGATTCGTACGGACTAAGATGTTTCTAAGATTAAGTGGATGTTGAAAAACTAATCTAGGTTTGGTGGGGAATATTGATCTTGTGTCTGGGTCAGATTGGAGAATGTGGAAATTAGAGTGTAGGATTTGTTTGACCTTGGTTAGTTTAGGATGGAACTGGGTGATTAGAACCGGTGGGTTGGATTTTTGAGTGGGTTGAGTGTGTGAGGATGCACGGCGGATCTGTTTGGTTACAAGATTAGAAGGGTAGCCTCGGTTGACTAGAGCCTCCTGGAGGCGTTGGTTGTAAGTTTCAGCAGCAGAGGTGGTGGAACTCAGGTGTTGTCCTCTGAGGGCAAGGGAGAAAGGAATCGCTTTCTTGGTGTGGTAAGGATGGGAACTTGAGTAGTGCAAATACTGCATATGGTTGGTGGGTTTTATGTGAACGGAAGTGGTCAGAGTGTTGTTTTCTAAGGTGATGTCCACGTCAAGGAATGTGACTCTTTTGTCGGAAATGGACCAGGTGAACTGGACAACACAGAAATGTACCTTAAATTGCCCTCTGTGCTTTCCTTTGTACTAGTTACCAGGTGTATATATATATATATATATATATATATATATATACTCTCCCAACCCGTCTGGTCAGCGTGGGAGCAGTAGACCAACTCCTCCCTTCGGGGAGAGGCCTCATCCACTAGTGGATTGAATATGGCTGTGATTTATTATATATATATATATATATATATATATATATATATATATATGTGTGTGTGTGTGTGTGTGTGTATGTGTTAATCGCATAAGAGCATGTATGAAGAGACAAATCTATATCAAAGTCTATTCACAGACTACAGGCAAAGGGCGAAAGTAGAGAAATAGGTCTATATGAAGGTACGTTAATTTTATCACCTGACTTGTGTATAGGAATAATATTAGCTTGTTTCCATAGTTGTGGAAAAGCATCTGTTGAACAAGAGTGGTAGTGGATGAAAAAGAGAATTAGCATTGTTACGGAGCAAAACTAATTTAGTTTTACCAAGTCATATAGGGAGATAATGTGAGAGGGAACGAAAGAAAAAAAAATAATTTTATTAGCAGTAGTGATAATGGAAGTCATGGCATGAGGGCAACCACTGGAAAGAAACCCGTCAATATCAGGAAGCTCGCAGGGAACTTACTAAAATCTGATTTATGAATACATTTTTATGTTGTTTAATTGTATTTTATTGTAGTTGGGTATAATACATGGACATTTATGTCTAATTCTTATGTAATTTCAGCGATGTGGTACAAAAATTTACACAAATGATCTGGGCATCAACACACCAGATTGGATGCGCTTATTCAATGAACAAAGGACACGTTGTTGCGTATATGAAGTTTTTGCTTGTTTGCTATTACTATCCTGCAGGTAACATCGCGAATACATCAATGTATAAGAGTACTAACGACGCAAGCCACGTGTGCAAGGCATGCCCTCAAGGCAAATGTTTGGCTGACTTCGATGGTCTTTGTGGTAATAATATTTTAATTTTAAATGTAAAATATACTAATTGTAATAAGTACGCTAATATGAACGTATTGCTATCTGATGTCGAGCAACAGTCCACGCCCTCTGCAATTGTACTGGGTGTAATGGCAAGTGTTCTTTTCCACACAGAATAGTAACTGATTTCAATAAATATATTTGAAGAATAGCAACTTCATTTACGTTAGGATTCCATTTCGATCGTAATCGATCACGGCAGGTTAAAAAGAAAGGATGTCCAAGATAGGTGATTTCTTGTAAACGGTATTTTAAAATCTAACTCTCCCATTTACGCTCATGTATTTAATACTCTAAAAAAAATAATAAAAAAACTTTTTAAACACATACTTTTCTTAAACAATTCGTACTAAAAAACAAAAAACAATAATTTTGTTTATGCATGACTAAAAATTAAAACATGGGGCGCTCTCTCTTATATAGTCACTATAAATTCTTGAATTGGCACGCCTCACGCTTTTCTTTTTAGTCATGCATAAACAAATTTAGTACGAATTGTTTAAGAAAAGTATGTCTTTAAAAAGTTTTTGTTTTATTATTATTTTTTTTAGTTATTTCGGTGTTCGGATACTTTTTCTCAATCTAATGTTTGGTGACCCAAATCCTAAAGTGTTCTGCAACCTGTCAAATGAGAGAACGTTGTAGGCTAGTATTTATTTTAGGTTAAAGAAGTCCATATTAAAAATATATATATACATTAAAATATGCTTTATGACGTCCGGAAATGTGTTAAATTAACGTTGCAAGATATGAGGACACCACGAACCATTGTGAATTAAAGAAAATATGTAAAAGCTGTTATAACTTGTATATTAAAAATAGAAACTTTTGTCTAAAACTTTTTAGCAGAAAATGCTTCAATTGACTGTAAAGTTATTTTTTAAATGTGGGCTTCGAGCATTTATAGTTTATGTTTCCGACACTTTCAGTCATTTCAAGGTCAATGAAGTCATTTGCTGCAAAACTGTTTCAGACAAAAGGTTCTTTTATGTAGGATCAGAATCTGATATAAAATTAACATGTTATATTTAAAGAATTCAACTTTCTGTCTGGATTGGTCACTTCTGGTCAGTATCGAGTTGCAAATATCAGCGTCTGATAGACTGTGACCCATTTAATAAATTAGAATTTAATTATTTAAACCTATTCTCTTCGTCTTAAAACACGTGTACGAGTAATCTCTCGGCAGTTAGCAATATATCTTTCCAACACACTTTGAAAAAAATTTCAACGAAAAAGGAAACGTTTGTTATAAAAACGTTTCAAAGTTTCTTAAGTTTTGACGTAGAAACAGAATTTGATTAAAAAACTACCATGTTCCATTTGAAAAACTCCACTTCCTCTCTAGATAGGACACTTCCGGTTAGCAACGGAAGTTGAAAATATCACCTTTCAACAGGGGATAGCCGATTCAGTTATCTCAATTTCATTATTTTAATAAGAACTTATCCCCTTCATTTCAGAAGGGGTGTACGAGTGCTCTGACACCCTGTGTATATAAAAGATGGTAAGAAAGGATGCTTACATTGTAGAATACTAAGACAGGCGTACCGAAACTTCACAAACACAATAGAAAATGGCAACGTTTCGCAAAACGTTTTCACATGGTGGGAGAGAAAATGGAAAGAGCGGAATGGTACGGGATTAGTGGTAATGAGACGCCATGTTGTCAGCTGATGCTAGGTAACAGTGTGGCCAGGATATGGAGACAGGAAAATGACTAGATGGGTCGGAGAAAATACTAAATGGAGAAGGAAGTGCGGAGATTGCTAGGAATAGATACCAGGTGTATCCATAAGTGGTTTCCGGTTTACCTAAGAGATGGCGCCAGCGAAAAGTACGCAGCGTATTCATTTGACACATACGTCATTTTGTTCGTCTGACAAACTACAAACACACACAAGTTGAGTCCGCCAAACACTAGCGTCAATTGTTTTATCGTTCAGTGATCATGTCGAAGTTTGTGCCTGAAAAAGAACATTTGCGGCACGCATTGCTTTTCTTATTTAATCAAAAGAAAAAGGCTGTTGAAAGTCATCGTGTGCTGGTAGAAACATATGGTGAACACGCTCCATCGATTAGAACATGTGAGACATGGTTTCGACAATTTAAAAGTGGTGATTTCAATGTGAAAGACAGTGCGCGCTCTGGTAGACCACAAAAGTGCGAAAACGAGAAATTGCAGGTGTTATTGGAGGATGACCCAACTCAACTCAACAGCAATTGGCAAAAGCATTAAATGTGTCACAAGAAACAATCAACAGACGTTTACGAGCAATGGGGAAGATCAATAAACTGAGTAAATGGGTCCCACACGATTTGAATGAACGTCAAATGGAAAATCGCAAAGTCACTTGTTAAATGCTGCTTCAACGCCATGAAAAAAAATCCTTTTTGTATCGAATTGTGACGGGTGACGAAAAATGGATTTATTTTGAAAACCCGAAGCGGAAACAATCGTGGCTTTCACCTGGCGAAGCATGGTCCTTCAACACCAAGGCCAAATCGCTTCGGCAAGAAGACCATGCTTTGTGTCTGGTGGGACCAGAGCGGTATTGTGTATTATGAACTCTTGAAGCCCGGCGAAACCGGTAATGCACAACGCTATCGCCAACAAATGATTAATTTAAATCACGCATTGATCGAAAGACGACTGGAATGTGCCCGAAGACATGGCAAAGTGATTGTGTTACACGACAATGCGCCGTCTCACACAGCAAAACCAGTGAAAGACACCTTGAAATCGTTTGGATGGGACATCTTTCCGCACCCGCCGTACTCCCCAGATCTGGCGCCATCTGACTATCACCTCTTCGCATCAATGGGGCACGCGCTCGCAGAGCAGCACTTCAGAAATTTCGAAGACGTTGGAGAATGGCTCGACGAATAGTTTGCCGCAAAAGACAAGCAGTTTTTCTGGCATGGTATGCATCAATTACCTGAAAGATGGGTGAAATGTGTAGAAGCCGATGGCCAATATTTTGAATAAAACAAAAGTAATTTCCCTTGAAAATTACGTGTTTTCTTCACCACAAAAACCGGCAAAAACTTATGCATACACCTGGCAAGAGGCTTCCAAAAGGAATAAAGGATAGAGAATCAGAGGGGAGAGAATAATAATAAATAATAATAATAAAGATGAAGGGGAAAGGGGAGAATAAAGGAACAATATAGATAAATAGATTAAAAGTGCAACTAGAGACGGAACGTAGAAGAGAATGGAAGAAGAACAAACTGAAATAATGTTGGAGTAGGTCATCAGAGGAATAGATGTGGCAGCCCCGGACAGCATGAGCGTATGGAAGAGAGTGTTTGGTGTGGTATGGTAATGATAAAATGAATTTTATGGGCGGTAACAGCACTATGGCTTACGCCCGTCCCGATACGGGGAAGCCCCTTATCTTTGTCACGTCTAAAAATAGCTGTTAATTAAAAGAATAAAATAATATAAAAGATGAAGATGTAAAAGGTCTTCACAATCAGAATAAAAACCAAGCCTGTAAACGGGGCTTTACAAATAAAACAAAACTACACTATAAAACTTAATGGAAGCCTGTAAATGGGACTTCACAAGATAAAACAAAACTACACTATAAAAC